>CAMOHE010054936.1:0-67131 GCA_946598075.1 Artocarpus hirsutus | reverse complement strand
GTTGATTTAATTTTGGATAAATTAAATCAAGATAAACTTGTAGAATTATTAGAAATCTATTTATTTTCTTAGAGATTATCTAGATAAAGTTGTTTTAATTAGATAACTTCTCTATTGGGTTATTTGAATTAAAACTGAGCTTTATCTTATAGAATCTCGGGTGGAAAATAAAAGATTCGCGTGATTTTTTATTTCGGCAGTTCGTCATGCCGAACTTAAAGTTCGGCCTGCCGATCAGGCAAGTTCGGCCTGCCTATGAAAAAGTTCGGCCTGCCTATGCGCGAATTAAAAATCGCGCGTGTTCACGCGTTTTTACGCGTATCTTATCCGATATAGACCCGAATTTGGTTCTGTTTCGAATTTTGGAGACCTTATCTGATAAGGAATGACCCTAGACCCAACCTCTATAAATAGGGAGTGAGTCTAATGAGTTATTCACAGATCAATAAAGAGATCAATAGAGAGATTAAGAGTGATACTCTACTGGTGAGAATCTGAAACTCCCTGAGAGCTCTTGTTCACAAATCACGAACACTAGCTTTGGGTTCTCTCGATTGATTGGAAGGAGAGTCACCTTGAGGAAGAGCTGTACGTGTGAGCCCACACTCACTCCGATCGTGGATAGAGAATAGCAAAGAAGACCAGTTGGTTGAGGCTCTTCTGGAACGTTACTTCTCTACACAGAATTCGAGAGCTTTTCGGCAAATACAAGGTCAGTAAGATCAAGTTAATTTATACATATAGCATGTCAAACTTGTGTTTTGGAAAATACTCTGATTTAAATTTTTTAAAATTCCGCTGCGTATTATTTTTCCAACAAATACATCATTACCTATGACAATGCACCAATGTTTCTATTCGTGAAGTCCACCTCCGATGCCCAAAACAAACCATCTCCTGTTAGGGATATAGATAACATAATAATCTTTGCATGAATAAAATGCCCAAATTTTTAATCTTGATTGTGGATCTTATGATTTAGACCATCACCTTTAGAATCGTGTCTTCCACATAATATGTCAATCATATGCCACATAATATGTCAATCATATGCCTAATTCTAAAGGTTTAGACAGAGAGTCTCATACTTTTGTTTGCTTATCTTACATCCAACAAATATGAACGTAAAAAGGACAACAATTTGGTATATAAATAATAAATAAATTCTTTATTAATAAAAATGTCTCCAAGAACATATTACATTTTTTCTTCTTAGGGCATACATGTCTAACAACCTCCCACTTACACTAAATGAGTAAATATGATAAATCCCGTTTCTCCATAGCTTCCACATGCCTCTCAAAAACTCTTGGAGTTAGTACTTTCATGAATGGATCAACTAAATTGTCCTCGGATGCGACTTTGCATACAACAACATGGCCGCCTTCAACGAAGTCCTTTATTACATTATACTTTCGATCAATATGCTTACTCTTCTTATGAAATCTTGGTTCTTTAGCATTAGCTATGCTTGCAATGTTATCACAAAACATGTCAGGAACTACTTCAAAATCCCCAAGGAACTTGCGTAGCCACACTGCTTCTTTTGAAGCTTCACTAGCTGCCACATAGTCAGTCTCCATCGTTGAATCTCAAGAGTAATCTTGCTTGACACTTTTCCAAACAATGACACCGTTGCCCAAAGTAAACACAAAACTTGAAGTCAATCTTCTCAAATCCAAACAGCATTGGAAATCTGAGTTAGAGTATCCTAGAGGTGTTAAATCCTCACCCGAATACGCAAGCATATACCTTCGATTCCTTCTTGGGTACTTAAAAATATGCTTGATCGCAACCTAGTGGTTCAGTCTTGGATCCATCTGAAATCGACTTATTATCCCAACCGCATAACTAATATATGGTCGTGTGCAAAGCATGGCATACATGAAATACCTATTGCCAAAGCATAAGGCACCTTCTTCATGTATTCTCTATCTTCATCAGACTTTGGTGAGTCTTTCTTAGAAAGAGTAATTCTAGACCTAGATGGTTGCCCATCTTTTTTGGAATCCTGCGTTGCAAATCTTTTGAGAATTTTTTCTGTGTAGCCCGCTTGGGATAAAGCTATCATTCTATTCTTCCTATCTTGAAAGATCTAGATGCCGAGAACATAATTAGCTTCACCCAAGTCTTTCATGTCAAACTACTTGGTCAACCATAATTTGACCGATGACAACACTCTAATGTAGTTGCCAATTAGCAGAATGTCATCTATAGAGAGCAGTAGAAAACCCTCTTCCCATCCTTAATGTGTTTGTAAAGACATGGTTCATCCACATTTTGTGCTAACCTATAAGTCTTAATCACTTAATCAAATCTTATGTTCCAAGAACAGGAAGCCGGCTAAAGTCCATAAATTGACTTTAGTAGCTTACAAATCTTACCCTCCTGACCCTTAGCCTTGAACCTGTCTGGTTGTACCATATAAATGAACTAATCAAGATAGACATTTAGAAAGGCCGTCTTGACTTCCATCTGCCAAATCTTGTAGTCGAGAAGCTATTATAGGCAAAAGAATGTGGGTAGACTTAAGTATAGCTACAGGCGAAAAGGTTTCCTCTTAATCGATTTATTCATTTTGCATGTATCCCTTTACTGTCATTCTAGCCTTATAGGTTTCGACTTTCTCATCTACTCCTCTCTTTCTCTTCTAGATCCATGTACACCCTATGTGTTTTACCCCTTTAGGAAGATCCACAAGTTCCAAGACCCGATTAGTCTCTATAAACTTCATCTTAATGCTCATGGCTTTTGTCTAGAGTTTTGAATCAATATCCTACATAGCCTCGGGTTGATGCTCGATCCTCCCACTACGCAGAAGTTCCTTAAGTTGTTGTTCGATTGGTTTTTCTACATTGATTGGAATAGTTTCATTCAAAACCCCTTGAGTAATCAAATCACTCGCCAACTCCTCAAGCACCACTTTGCTTCGAGGCTTAAAGTCATCCATGTAACTTTTCTCAAGAAATGTTACATTAGTTGAAACCACGACTTTATTTTCCTTTAGGTTATAGAAATAACCCCCTTAAGTCCCTTTTGGATATCCTACAAACACACAAACTTTCAAATATGCTTCCACTTATTCGCTTCCTTAAACAGGAGATGAGCCGGACATCCCCATTGTAAATATGGGTTAAGGATGTCTTTTTTCCCATCCATAACTCGTGAAGAGTTTTAAGAACCAATTTTGAAGGCACATTGTTCAAAAGATAACGCACAGTTTGTAGTGCATATCCCCAAAAGGATAAAGACAATGATGCATAACTCATCATGGGCCTGACCATGTCCAACAAAGTCCTATTCTTTCTCTCAACCACGCCAGTCTGTTGTAGAGTGCCTAGTGCAGTCAAATAGGATAAAATCTCATTCTCAAATAAGTGTTCCAAGAACTCATCAGAAAAATATTCTCTGCCTCAATCATATCAAAGTGCCTTTATGGGTCATTCAATTGCTTTTCCACTTTAGCCCAAAACTCCCTGAACTTGTCATAAGTTTTGTTTTTGCAATGCATTAGGTATACAAACCCAGACCTTGAGTAATCATCAATAAAACTGATTAAAAATTCATACTCTCCTCATGCTTGGATGTTCATAGATTCCCAAACATTGCTATGCATAAGTTCTAGAACCCCTTCGACTCTATTGCCTTTAGAACCAAATGGTCTTTTGGTCATTTTACCCTCCAAACAAGATTCACATTGTGGTATAAATTACACCTTTACGTGTCTTAAAGGTCCATCCCTTACCAACCTTTAAATCTTATTCAAGTTAATATGACCTAATCACAAATCCTAAAGATAGGTCTTATTAGAGTGAGAAGTTTTAAGTCTTTTAGAGTTATTATCATTAACCTCAGTGTTAAGCAGCAAGTCCATCTTAGGTTTGATAATATATAGATTGTTTTGCATCAATCCACCACAAATAAAATATTTGTTTTTACGAATCACCACTTTATTATTAAAAGAAACTACATAAGAGTCTTTAGATAAACAAGCTATAGATATCAAATTCCTTCTTCAATTGAGGAACATAAAAATAATCTCTCAAAACTAAATTCTTATAATTATCAAAATAAAGATGGATGTCTCTCACTATTTAGCTGACACAAAGGATCCATTGCCCATCCAAAGTGTGAAGTCTTCATACAATAGACTTCTCATTTATTTGAACCCTTACAGAGAAACACAAACATGATTAGTTGCTTCAAAATCTATGACCCAAGTGTCACTGGATTCCTCAACCAAGCAAGTTTTAGTAACCAGAAGATCACACATACCTCCTCGGGAAAGCAAGTCTTTGTAATTCTTCTTGATGTGCCCGACCTTCCCATAGAAAAAGCACTTGAGCTTCTTTAGATTCTTCTTTTTCTTCTTCTTCTTCTTGCCTTTTGTAGGAATAGAAGACTTCTCATTCTTAGCCCATTGCCCCTTTCCATTCCCAGATTTAGGATTGGAACTAGAGGCAGCTACCAAGTTGCCCCTCCCACCAATAGGAGCTTCCCTAATCATATTTTTGAACTCCTATGACTGCTTCATCAACTCAGTCAAGGCCATGTCCCGTTAATTACTTAAATTAAATAAAGCTCTAAATGGGATAAACTCCTTAGATAAAGTCTCAAAGACTATAGTCATTTGTGTTTCTGTATCTATGTCAGCTTCATTGGTTTGAGCCTCAACGAGGTAACCTATGACCAACATCATAAGCTCTTTCACTGGTGTCCTTGGTCTTTGTTTGTAGATAATAAGTTTTTGAAGTTTCTCTTGTTGTTTTGTTAGGGCTTGGCCTCCAAACATGTCTTCAAGATTATCCAAGATTTGCTTCGTAGTCTCATAATCTTCATGTTGAGCTTACAGCACGTTATTCATGCTGGCAATAACATAATAGCGAGCTTGATTGTTAGCATCTTTTCAGTAATCATACACTTGGGTTTGCTCATTATTGGAATCTACCATAGGCTCAGGAGGACATGGTATTGTCAGTACAAATTTCAGTTTCTCAAAGTATAGGACGATATTCAGGTTCTGTTTCCAATCATTAAAATTCTCACCGATTAATTGGTTTTTGTTGAGTATCAATGATAAAGCATTTTTAGACATTTTTAATCTACAATAAAGAATCATATACCAAACATAAGCAAACATACCATAATAATTTAGTAAGATAACACAATCAAGTGAAAATACAAGCGTGCTTATGTGTCAAAACCTTAAAAATATCACAATTTTACAACGATAATTTCCAACTCAAAATTCAACAAGCTACCAAGGGGAGACTTGCCAAATTCAATTAGGAACATGGATCCCCTCCTAATTAATATATGCAATTCAGGACCCATATGATCTAACATATATTAATAATCGTTTCTTTAGCCATCAATTTATTAACAGGGCTCCTAGGAGAGGTTAATAATAAAATCAACATGAGTGTATAACCATTGTTTTAATATTTTATTCATGATTTACAATCACCACCTAAAGGTGTGCAATGATAAATCATACTACAATACCTTATCCTCTCGGAGATCCAACCCGATACATGATGAAGTCCTTTCCTTGGGGTTGAAACTACCATGTGCTACCTATGGACCAACGATGAAGGCTGTAGGTCCTCTCTTTGAAAACTTTCTCCCACTCAATATTTTGAAACCAAGGTTTTATTTTAAAAGAGCATGCATGAATACTTTTTAATGAGTGACACTTCCTATTCTATATGACATGTTATTAACATACATGGCAAATTATATTATAATGCATACAAGCAACGCAATATGCAAAGCTACAAGCAAAATAATAATAAATATCTGTAATATTATGGTTCTACTCTAGAGAGGAGAAATTAAAGATTACAAGAGATTAATCGAAACATATTATCATCTCTTAATTCTTAAATCTTCAAATTATATCCTTCTTCATGTATTATGCGTCTTCAAGTCTTCAATCCCATATAGATCAGATACTTCATATTTCCAGTCATAATCATATTTAATCTTTCTCAAAATTGTCTCAAAAATAAAATCAAAATTGCACCAAAAAATGCACCTTTTTTGAAAATCCATAGCTCTCTGTTGGCATGCCGATCTATATGATCGGCCTATCGGTCATGACCCATCGACCTACCGGTCCTCACCGACCCATCGACCCATCGACCTACCGCCAGTCATGACAGATCGACTTGCCAAACTTGAAAGTTTAGTACACCAGACCTGTTGAATTGGAGGTTCAGTCTTCTAGTCTGCGACCATTCGGCCTATTGAACTTGAGGGTTCAGCCTACCGACTGAGCTAAATTCATGTTTTTCCAAAAAAACAGTTTTAATGTAGTTTTTCAATCTTACTTTCAACAATTCAAAAACATAAAAATTTAGAGACTCAAGAAATACCTTTGGAGCGCTATCATCTATCTTCTAGTTCTGTCTTCAAGATTTGTCTTCTAGATCCGTCTTTACTCCAAATGATTATTTAATTACAATATTCTTACAAATTTAAAATTAAATAATAATTTCTAGACGGTGATGATAGACCACCATCTATTTACATGAAAAAACTAGATACATATTCTAAGCTCTAAGGAACAATGCCTGGCATAAATTAATTAATTAAATAATAATTTAATCAACCATAATTAATTAATAATCATTCACTATATAATCTCATGACAACATAAATATATAGAAACCCTTGAGTGCCAACTCTCTAAAAAATTAAATTCAAGCATAGGATAGATCAAGATCACATAATTCATATATATGGCATGATCACAAACTAGAAAATTTATGCAAAAACCTAGCGCTGGTACCAATTGTTGGAAAAATAGTACACAGTGAAAATTTTAAAATTTTTAATTAAAGTATTCTTCAAAACAAAAGTTTGATATGCTGTATGCATAAATTAACTAGATCTTACTAACCTTGTATGCCGAAGAACTCCTACAATCTATGAAGAGAAAGGCATTCTAGAAGAGACTCAACCAACAAGTCGTCTTTGCTATTCTCTAACCATGATCGATATGTGTATGGGCACACCTCGTACAGCTCTTCCTCAGTGACTCTCTTGCCAGCCAATTAAAAACCCAGAACTAACGTTTGTGATTTGTGAACAAAGGTTCTTTAGGAGTTTTAGAGACTCACAGACTAGAGTGCTCACTTTTGATTTCTCAACTGATCTAAATAACTCAAAAAACTCACTCCCTATTTGTAGAGGTCATCCCAGGTTGGTTATTATTAGATAAAGCCTCAAAAATTCAAATCTGGATCAATATCTAATAAAATCATGTAAAAAGGCGTGATCAAATTATCTCTCAGTCGGTAGGCCAAATTGGTAGAACGGCCTGCCTAATTCCTCTATCGATAGGCTAAACTTGAAGATCGGCCCACCGAACTTATGATAAATTATCCCTATGTATCTTTTATTTTTCACTCGAGATTTTTTGGATAGAGTGTCACTTTTAAGTCAAATAACCCAATAGAGAAGTTATCTATTAAAATAGTCATATCTAAATAATCTCTAGGGAAATAAATATTCCCGATAATTCAATAAGTTTATCTTTAATTAATTTACACAAAATTAATTCAACCGATAATCAGGCATGAATTATCTGATCCTATCAAATTTCAACCAATCTTTGAATTTAACATAAATCACTAATTTATTGGAAAAACACGCCGTATCATTATAGGATTTATTATGAGCTAGCAAAGGGGATCTGATGGACCTATATAGTTTAAGCTCTCAATAATTATAAAACCCAATATCCCTGATATTTGTTTCATAATTATTAACTCTAACACTACTCCACTATAAGCATAGAGCTGCATTCTCGAAGTATGTAAAACTATGAGCCCGAATAGTTAAGTATCTATGACATATCATAATGTATCGTATCCCAATAGGATATCCATAATCTGTTTAAGGATAAATTCTATCTTACCTTCTCGATTATTTTTCTCTCACGTTCCATTATCTCACCATCAAAAAACTTATTATCCAAACACTAGTAGAAACTGTAGACTACACGACGATTTAAAACCGTCGTGGTATGTTTTCACAACGATTAAAAAACCATTGTGTAATCGTCTGTTGTGGTACCAACAAAACTTTTCACGATGATTTTTTACTATCATGGAATCCTTATTTTGGCAGAGTTCTAGGATCTTGAGACGAGGCTACCACGATGGTTTTCACTAAAAACTATTGTAAAATGCTAAGCTTACACAATGGTTTTTATGAAAATTGTTGTGTATGCTATGCCTTATACGACAGTTTTTATAAAAGCTGTCGTATAAGGCTAAGCTTTCATGACGGTTTTTATGAAAACCATCGTATATGATACCCCTTATATGAGGGCTTTCATAAAAACTGTCATGTAAGGTTCTTGTTTCATGGCGGTTTTTACTAAAAACCATCATGAAAAAGTTGGTTTGAAACTAAAAAAAATAACTAGAAATTTTGGTTTCCCACAATATGAATAGTCTTGTATTTTCACCATTAATATCATGCTCTGACTTCATAATCACATAATTACATTGAGCTATAAAATTTTTACAAAATCATATGTATACATATATATTTACATTGTAAAGTCATGTACTCTTTTTATGCTTGCACAAGAGTTGATGGATTCTTAGTGTCTAAGTCCATGTTGTTATGTGTGAGGTAAAGAAACAATAACAAAAATAAATAGAATTAACAAGAATATTGGAAATAAAACTAATTAACTAAAACACAAACATACAGTCATAGAAGCTTTTTATCAAATAGGTGGTGGGCATCACAAACACATAGAAAGTAACCTATTCTTACGCGTAAATGCTAAATGTTGTTCAAAGTTCTTTCAAACACCAAATACAAGTAACACATACTAAATGGCAAATAACAAAGTAATATAACTGATATTAAAACTAAAACTAAAGCTAAATAACACTAAAATAACCAAATAATACTATGTTTAGAACTAACGATAACACTAAAAGTAAAACTGATGGTTTAAAATTTACCAACAGCTATGGAATCAAAAGAATGTCAAGGGAGGAATCAAATGATGGCAGGGTCGATAGAATGACAAGGGACGAGGACGAATGGCAAAAGAACGGGGCCAAGTTTGTTGGAGGTTAGGTCAAACGATGGTACGGTTGTGAAGAGAGTGGCAGGAGAAAGTCAAAGTCGATAGAATGTCATGGGTGGCTAGGTTTGTCGATGGCTGGGCCGTGAGGGGGAGGAGTTAGAGAGAGATGAGGGAGAAAAAAGGGGGTTTAAGAGTTAGAGAAGGTTTGAGTTAGAGAAATTTTGAATAAATAGACAAGGTTTATGGCATTGGCACATGCTTAAATTTAGGCAGGGGACAAAATTTTGAATATGCAGAACCTTTCATGATGGTTTTTATAAAAACTGTCGTGAAAGGTTAGTCCCATACCTAAATTTAAGCACATGATATATAGAACCTTTTACAACGGTTTTTATAAAAACTATCGTGAAAGTCCCACATTACATTTCACGATGGTTTTTATAAAAACCAATGTGAAAGATTCTACAAATTTGAAATTTTTAGTCCCTTGTCTAATTTTAAACACACTCCAATATGCAGAACCTTTTATGATGGTTTTTATAAAAACCGTTGTGAAAGCTTTTGCAAATTTAAAATTTTTAGTCCCCCTCTCAATTTTAAGCACACGCCAATATGCAAAACCTTTCACGATGGTTTTTATAAAAACCGTCGTGGAAGGTTCTTTATATTTTAAATTTTTAGTCCCCCACCTAAATTTAAGCACACGCCAATATACGAAACCTTTCACGACGGTTTTTATAAAAACCATCATGGAAAGTTAAATCTTACACGACTATTTTACTAAAAATAGTCGTGAAAGGTTAATCTTACACGACAGTTTTTAACAAAAACCATCATGTAAAATTCACCTACCACGACGATTTTTACTAAAAACTGTCATGAAAGGTTCCACAGCACTAACACGATGATTTTTGTATTTTCAAGTGTACTCTCTGCTTTTTTACCTCTCTTTACCATGATAGGTTTTAAAAAAACATCATTAAATAAGAGTTGTGTAATATCAAGTTTCTAGTAGTGAAAAATAATACATCATTTGGTTACACTTATGTATCCAAATTGTTTCCATATCTATGAATAATAGATCTACGCTATCAAGAGTCATGTCTCCAACGTATCGGCATGCGTGACAACATAAAGTGTGGATGTCAACCTTTGGTATATCAAAAGACATAAGTGAATTATTCATCTCAGGATTAAGACACAACACATATGACTATCTAAAGTGAATTGATTTGTTGAGACATAATTATTAATCCAAATCAATTACACTTTATATCCTGATCTAATACATCGTCACCTATAACAATGCACCAATATTTCTATTCACGAAGTCCACCTTTGATGGCCAAGACAAACTTCTCTCGTTAGGAATATAGACAACATAACAATCTTTGTATGAATAAAGTGCCCAACTTTTTAACCTCAATTGTGGATCCTATGATTTAGACTATCACCTTTAGAATTATGTCTACTGTATAATCTACTCTTCATATGCCTGATTCTAAAGGTTTAGACCGACAGTCTAAGACTTTTGTTTGCTTATCATATATCCAATAAATATGAATGTAAAGAGTACAATAATTTGGTATATGAATAATAAATAAATTATTTATTGATAAAAATATCTCCAAAAACATATTACATTTTTACTTCTTAGGTCATACATGTCTAACAGTACCCACATCACAATCTACCAAAGTGGGCTCTTCTTCAAATATTTATTGAAGGATTGCATTTTGAAGTTAGAGACTGGGTGGAAAAAGGCATAGTTTTAGACTGTCATTCTTTCTTTTCAAGAACCGTTGATGAAGCTTAGTACTTATTAGAGGATATGACAGCCTTTATTTATCATTGGCACTTGAATTCTTCAGTGCATAATGCCTACTAGGAGAGGTACCAAAATCTCTCATGGAATATCCACCCCAACATTACACATTACACCTTTGGAAGTTGCTTTAGACTGTCTAAAGGCCACTCTTGAGTGAAGTCATAAAATCTCTGACTCTAGGTAATATCTTGATGAACAAATCCATTTAAAGAGCACAATTTTAGAGAGTCATCTAGAAAGGAAAATTACAACATTAAATCCTTGTAGTGACCATAAAACGATAAAGGATTTGGATTTGTTTGATGATAATTATGTGAAACCTTAAGAATTTGAGCCTCTAGAGGAAATAGAAACTGAAGATGAAGAACAAGAACCCTTTGAAGTTGTGTTAGCTTATCCATTTGCTAAGTTGGGCTCTTGCTCGACCAACAACGATCTACAGTTGCTAAATCAAGAGGAGTCTATCTAAAACTATGACTTTTATAAAGACCAAATCACAAGTATGCTAATGGATAGCCAAAAGGAAAAGGAAAAGCAAATAGAAGGGTTATTAGAGGAATTCCTATAGGAGGAGAAGCCACGAGGTTATTTTACATTTATTATAGGCAAAAGCCACTCTTTGAGGAGCGCTTCTCTGAGAGTCAGGCTGATGACTATAAAACAAGCACTTCTTGGGAAACAACCTAAGCCATGTATCCTTTTCTATTTTAATTTTCATCATATTATTTAGTTTGTTAGTTGTTTCTTTTAGTTTTAGCCTATTTTGCAACTTAATCATGATGTAAGTCTCATTTATGGCGATTTTAGGTTTTTAGGAGACATCAAGGTGCCCAACTTGCCAAAAAAAATTCAAAAATTGAAACCATATCTGCTACCTGGCACAGATGATGAACCACATGGCCATGCATCTGAACATGAACTTGGACAACTTTCCCATAGTCTCTGCTTTCAATGAAGATAATGAAGAGATTGAGGACGAGGAGGAATAGGATGCTACAACCTTCAGTTTAGGGAGTGTTCTTTCCTTTCTAGTTTTTTGTTTTCTTTTTACATTAAGGACAATGTGTTGTTCAAGTTTAGGGGTGGTGTTTTGGTTTATGTTTTGTTTGTGTTAATAAATCATTATGGTCTACTTAGGTTTTGGTTTATGTTTTTTTTCCCTTTGTATTTGATAGTAATTAGGATAGTAAAATTATGTCGTTTGTGCATTGTTTTAACTTGAATCATAGGAGGCTAATGAGAAGACGATAGTTGAAATTGAATATGGCTTTTAGGGGATAACAATTATTGTTGGTCTATCCTTGTTTCTCTTGTGATTTGTTTCCTATGCTGTGATTCTTTGAGCACTTTGAGCACTCACACCTTGATCACCTAAGTATTCTACACCTAGAGGAATTTTATGTTGATTAAGTGACATTTTTTAACTCAAATAAATGCTAGAACCTATTTGATAACCACTCAAGGCGAAATCCTAGGCTACACAAATTAAGGACATGATTTAGGCCGTTTTTAGACTATTTGAGCCTTTCAAGCCTACCATTGACATCATTTAATGACTAGTTATCCTGTTGAGCCTTATTATCCATTTTTTTTGTTACCTACATAATCAACTTGGTCTTTGACTAATTTTATCCTACTTAGTCCCTCACCTATAAGTATGACTAGTTTGTCCAGGAAATTATTTGAAGATAGTTGGCATTACAAGAGGATGGGTGGAGTTTTGAGGAACTTATCAAGGGAATATATTTTTCTATTATTCATTCCTGGGAGGAGTTTTGAGTAATGTTATCAACAGATTATGTATTCATGTTTATTCATTATAAAAAAAAACAAAAACAAAAAAAAAATACATACATCAAATAAATGTGAATGACAAAAGGAGTGCAACATAAGTTTGGAGGTGTACTTAGAAAGAAGAAATGATGTTCTCATGAGATCCTAAGATAAATTATGTGTTTATGGGTGAATTTTGAGTCACATTATATCCTTTATCTCACCTTTATACATTATCCACACATTTCAAGCCAAATAAAGTCTTAATAATCTTTGATGTTACGATAGTCTACATTAATGGAGAGTGGGTTTGAAAAATAGACCTGTAGAGATCATAAATTTTACTACGCTAGAGATCTTTCATAACAAGCTTGTTGACATAAATTAATCTGAATGTAGTTGCATAAGTGCTAAAGGCATCACACATACATACTCAAGGAATTATGAGTATGGTAAATTTGGAATTTAAATTGATTTTTTTTATATGATCACAATGGTTAGAGTTTCCTTTGAGTCATAGACTTCATGCAATTTTTGAGGCCAAGAATGATGAGAAATTAAATTGATGTTCGAACTATGTCATTTGTTAGTATCAGTCCTATCTTTTTGTCTCGTTCTTTATTCTTCTTTTATGTCTTTTGCTCGAGAACTAGAAAAATCTTAAGTTTGGTGGTATTTGATAAGTTAGTTTTAGGCTAAATAATTAGATGATACTCACTAAATATTTTTCTTAGTTTTGAGCAATTCATAAGAATTTGATAGTATTTTATGCTCCTTTTTAGATTTTGAGGAAAAAAGATGCATAATGGCAAAGCGCGGGACAAAACGGTCCCAAAAATAAGCAAGATTAGACTCGGGGATGAAATAGAGCCTAGACGCCAGCTTATGGGCACCTAGGCACTCGTGTAAAAGAAATCTCATGTAAAAACCTAAGAGCATAGCACCTAGGTGCCACAACTTGGATGCCTAGATGCCATTTCAAAGGAGTAGTGTAGTGCCTAGGTACTACAGTCCTAGCACCTAGGTGCCACTTCAAAGCCTAGGCGCTGCAATCTTGGCGCCAAGGCACCACTACAAAGCCTAGGTGCTAGAAAATCGAGTCTAGGAATCATTGCTGTCACAACCCGTCATTTTATAGGCCATGCTTTAATATTTTCTTTACTTACATAGTTATGAAAATTTTGGAAATTTTTTTTTAAATAACAATAATATAGCATATATACATACTCAAACTTCTTTCCATAATCATATATATAAATAAACTTTCTTTTTTTATAATATCATATATTTTACATACCCAAAAGAGGTTTTATCTTACTAACCATACTATAATTTTATATACAACAAGTTCCAAAATAACTTATTATATGTAGCAAACAAAGCAAAACCGTGGCAGTATCTATACCCTGATCTACACATTGCTCATATTCTACCACCCGCCCATCAATACAATCATTTTGAACTCTTAGTGAAAATTCCTACAACATGAAATAATTAGGTGAACTTATGCTCAGTAAGTCCAAACGTAGCCTGCATGCATCATATGCTAATACGCATGATCCATTTATGCTTTCTTTTGAACATTATTTATTCTTATTATATCTTGTCTTTAACTATGGCCCAAGTGATCGTACCATATGCACATATAGGTCTTTGTAACACTGAGACCGTAACATAACTTTAGCATTAAACTCCCCTTTACATTGGGAGCTGGTACGAGACTTTTTTTACTTCTGGTAATTCATTTACCAGTCCTGTTATTTTGGTTATCATATCATACATGTAAAATTAAGTACATTCTAAGTGCAAAACATATACACTTTTTTAATTGTGTAACACACAGGTATATTCACATAAGTATTATATACCCTTAAACCTACTATTTTATACTACAGGTGGCATTAGAACTTACCTGTTTACACTGCTCTAAGCATTGTCTTCAGGTCCCTTCATTATCCATCTGGCTACTTGTTTGGTCAATTATATTGTTATTAGCCAAATTATCGCTATTTAGCTATATGTCGGTATAGTAGACATATCGATTACTAATTCAGATTACGATTCTGATTACTTAAAGTTCGACCATTCTATTGATTCCTTCTATCTTATTGTTTCTAACAAAAAGGGGAAAAATTCTTATTAAGGTAATTTTTCTCTATGTTGGACACTTCAGGGTCCATTTTGATCATTTTATAAAAAATGACGTTTTTGTCCTCAATGGGCCACTTTAAATTCCTAGGCCCGATTTGTCTAATTCAACACAAAACATCGCTTATTAGCATAGGGATAAATGTTTAAGGCATCAGATCACTTCTTTGTAATAAAAACTCAAGTTTAATAAAACTTTTTGATTTTACCCTCATTAGAGAATTTTGATGATTTTGCCTCGGGGACCAAAAATAATCTTTGCAAACCATTAGTCTCTATTTCAAGGGGATTAAGTTTTGTCAAAGTACCTTACCCAAATTCCTTTTGTAAAAACACATTTTTTGCCCTTAAAATTTTTTTCCCAAGTTTAACAAATTTTGTAAAATTCATAACTCACAAACGAAGGTGATTTTCGATAAACCATCCTTGATTCTTAATAGTTTCGTCAAGATCTACAACTTTTGTTTTTCAACTTTTTCAAACTTACAGTTGTACGGATTTTAAGCAAATTTTTGAATCTACCGAGACTATAAATTTTTTTGCAATTTAGTCCCTAGGGTAATTTTTGTAAAAATCTACTCTTGGGCAATATACAAGCCATTGTTTAGACAGATTTTATACCGCCCTTAGCAAAGAATCAAGCCAAATTTCAATTCTTCAAAAACCATTCAAAGTTTACAAAATTTTCTTAGTTTTAAAACCACATAAAATTTTTAATATATCACAAACCATATGCTTAAACATGCACACCACAAACTTACTTATATGACTACATGCCATTTTAAAATCAATCATAGCAAAATAAACCATTTAAACTTTAAAATTGAGAAATTGAACTTACCAAAAGAAAATTGATGATCGTAGGCCTTCCAAGGGGTTTTATTGCAACTTCCCTAGGCATTTTCATGTGAAAGAAGTTCTGGGCAAAATCCCCCCTTAAACCAAAGAAAACAACCCTAGAAAACATAGGAAACGTTTGGATTTTACCTTGAAAAGTTTGTGAAGTCTTGGGCTTGATCTTGAAACTTGCTTGAGAGGTGTTATGTCAAAAGTTTGCTTTGAACAAATTTAAGAGAAAGGGGACTTAGGGCTGCTGAATATAAGTGGGGAGAGTAAAGAAAATTTTTGCTTTCTTTAAGCCTTAATTAAGGTTATCATATTTAAGATTTTTATTTAAAAATAGGTGAGTCACCCCCTTGGTCATAATGGTGGGTGTTGGTTGGCCTAATGTGATTGGGCTATATTTTATGATATGATGTCGCAATCAAAACTCATTGGGTGTCCACTTGGTGGGCCCCCAAAACTTTACATAGTGTAATTTTTTATCGTACAGTATTTTTCTTATACTGTTGGGGCAAAACTGGTGAAAAACGTATACTTGAACAGTATAAATTATTCTACTTGTACTTTGGTTCACCTTTGGAATCCAAACACAACATTTCACATATTTGTATTTTTATCTCAACAGTGTACTTAGACTACGTCGTACCCTTTTTACATTGTTTTTGGGTGTTATCAAGCTTTTTTACTTTATTTCTACCTTAATCATCCATTAATTTATTGTCATAATATTATAATTAATTGTGATATAAAATTTATTTCATGGATATTATTTACAAATTTTTGAGCATTTTAAGCTCACAAAATCTATATTCGGCAATATCCAACATCGCATCAAGTCTATAGTAAAATTTCCTATAAATAGTGTTCATTATATATTATTGTAATTTTTACAAAAAATAGGATTTATGAGGGTAAATTCATTAATTAAATCCAATTATATATTGGATTTTGTTAATGAATTTCCCTTGGTCATTACAACCTACCATCCTCAAAAATTTTCGTCCTCGAAAATTAGAACAATTTCGAGTAGTTTTTCTCATCTTATCTTCTCGTTCCCATTTGGCTTCTTCCACTTGTTGGTTGTGCCATAAAACTTTGACGAGTGGTATTTTCTTATTCCTTAATTCCTTTTCTTCTCGAGCTAGAATTTGAACTAGTTTCTCCTCATAGGACAGATTCTCTTGCACCTTAATAGGCTCATGTTGAAGTATATGTGACAAATCAGGTACATATTTCTTTAACATGGACACATGGAATACATTATGTACCGATATCATTTCAAGAGGTAGGGCTAATTTGTAGGCCACATTGCCCACCCTTTCAAGAATTTTGAATGGTCCAATATATATTGGGCTAAGTTTCCCTTTTTTTCCAAATCTTACTACCCCTTTCATTGGCATTACCTTCAAAAAGACCATATTTCCTACTTAAAATTCTAGAGTTCTCCGTCGCAAATCAACATAAATCTTCTACCGAATGAAAGCAGTTTCCATTCGTTGGCAGATTAGTTTAATATCCTCTATTGTTCTTTGAACAAAGTCTGTGATCAATAACGCCTTTTCTCTAGTTTCATACCAATGTAGAGGCGACCTACATCTTCTTCCGTAAAGGGCTTTATATGGGGCCATACCTATGGAAGTTTGATAACTATTGTTGTATGTGAATTCAATCAATGGAAGCTTTTTATCCCATCCTCTTTTGAGGTCTACCACTTAGGCTCTCAACATATCCTCTAGAGTTTGAATGGTCCTTTTAGACTGACCATCTGTTTGAGGGTAGAAAGCTATACTAAAAATTAACTTTCTTCCTATTGCTTGATGAATGCTTTTCCAAAATTTGAAGGTGAATCATCCATCATGATCAGAAATGATGGATTTTGGAACTGTATGGTATCTAACTATTTGAGCGACATACAATTCAGCTAGTCGTTCTACAAAACTACTAAGTTTAATGGGCAAAAAGTGTGCAGATTTAGTCAATCTATCCATAAGTACCCATATAACGTGGTGTCTTCTTGCAGTTTTGGGTAGTTCGGTCACAAGGTTCATAGTTATCTGGTCCCATTTCCATTCTGGGATTTTGATCTTCTATAGTTCACCTGCCAATTGTTGGCGTTTATCCTTCACCTTTTGATAAGTGAGACATTACTGACAAACTGTGCGACATCGTTCTTCATTCTGTGCCACCAATAATGCTCCTTCAAATCCTTGTACATTTTGGTAGCTCCTGGATGAATAACGTATGGTGCCTCATGAGCTTCTTCTAGTATCTGCCTCTTTAATCCCTCATCATTGGGAATGCATAACCTGCCTTTGTAGTAGAGAATGCCATCTTCCAAGATGCTAAATTCTGCTTCCTTGTTCTCAAGAGTATCACTCTTATATTTCAATAATGAAAAATCTACTTCTTGCCGTTTCTTTAAGTTCTCCAAGATAATTGGTCAAAATGACAACTTAGCTACCCTTCTTGTGTCATTCCTATTCCTGCTTCTATCAAATCTTTTTGAAGAGGTCTTGACATCAATCGCATCGTTGCAAGAGGGGATGTTGCTCTACAACTAAGCGCATCAGCTACTCGGTTAGCTTTTTCGGGATGATATAAGATTTCACAGTCATAATCCTTGACTAGTTTGAGCCATCTACATTGTCTCATATTAAGTTCCTTTTGTGTGAAAATGTAGTTTAGACTCTGATGGTCAGTATAAATCCACATTTAGCTCCGTACAAGTAGTGGCGCCAAATCTTTAGTGCAAACACTACTACTGCTAATTCCAAGTCATGCATTAGGTAGTTCCTTTCATGATTCTTTAGTTGCCAAGATGCATATGCGATCACCTTTCCATTTTGCATGAGAACGACTCCCAAGCCTGTTTTTGATGCGTAACTGTAGATTACGAAATTTCCTAAGTTCGTATCTAGTATGGTTAGTACCGATGCACTTGTAAGTCGTCTCTTTAACTCCTGAAAACTCTCTTTACACTTCTTAGTCCATTCATATTTCGTTTCCTTGCATATAAGGGTTGTGAGTAGTGCTACGAGTTTAAAGAATCCCTCTACAAAACATCAATAATAGCCTGCTAGATCGAGGAAACTCCTAATCTCGGTAACACTTTTCGGTGTAGACCACTTATTTACTACTTCCCCTTTAGAAGGAACAATAGAAACTCCCATCTTGGGACACTACATGTATTAAAAAATGAACTTTTTCCAGTCGAAATTCACATTTTGAGAACTTGGTGTATAATTGATGCTTTCTCAACAACTACAGTGCAAACCTCAAATGTTCTTTATGTTCTTCCGGTGTTCTTGAATAAATTAGGATATTGTTGATGAAAAAGATGACAAATTTTTTGAGGTAGTCCTTGAAAATTTGATTCATAAGGTCCATAAAGGCTACTGGGGCATTAGTCAGCCCAAATGGCATGACGCAGAACTCATAATGCCCATAACTCTTTCGAAACACCGTCTTCGACACATCTTCTTCCTTAACTCAAAGCTAATGATATCCAAAGCGTAAATCGATCTTTAAGAATACTGCTGCTGCCTTCAACTGATCAAATAGATAGTCAATTCTCGGAAGTGGATACTTATTCTTAATTATGAGTTTGTTTAATTCCTAGTAATCAATACACATCCGTAAAGTTTCATCTTTCTTTTTCACAAACAAGACTGGCACTCCCCATGGAGAATCGCTTGGCCGAATAAATCCTCTGTCTAGCCATTCCTACAACTAGTCTTGAAGTTCCTTAAGTTTTCCTAAGCCATACGATCCTGTGTCTTTGAAATCAGAGCTATACACGGTGTCAACTCGATCTTAAACGAAATTTCTCATTCCAGTGGTAACCCGGGCAGTTCATCCGGGAACACGTCGATGAACTCTTTCACTATATGGATATTCTCTGGTCCTAACTAAGCTTCTTGGTCTTTATTTACCAAATTCACTAGATAACCCGTGCATCCACTATTCAACAATTTCTTTGCTTTTAGTGTCAATATTAGCATCTTCAAAGTCTTGGGAGTCCTACTCGAATACACAAACTTCTTGCCTTAGGGAGGCTAAAACATGACCTTGTGATGTTGGCAATTAATCTTGGCGGCATATTTTCCCAAGATATCCATTCCCAAGATAACATCGTAATCTTGAATATCAATTAGTGTTAAATCGATAAGCAATTCCCTACCGCAAGTGATGATTGTTAAATGACATAACCAATGATCAGAGCTTCATGCCTCCCCAGAAGGAAGTGCAGTCCTAAAGGTTTGTTCTATCCTAACCCCTTCATATCCTATTCGTTTTGCAAATTTAAGTGATGCAAACAAATGTGTTGCTCCATAATCAAATAAAACATAGGCATCAGTTTGGCAACAGAGTGCTGACCTGTTACCAGTGTTGAGGTTCCAGCATCATCTTCTTTCTTAGCATAGGTGTAGATCTGTCTGCTGGGTTCTAGAACTTCCAATCGTCCCTGACTAATGCTAAGACCTTCAATCTATGTGTGGACTGCATAAAGCTGGGTTCCTTGAGGCCTTTGCTGATTCTAGCTATTCTGATTCTGGAGATTGGAGAAGCAGTTCCTAGCATAGTGTCCTTCTTTATCACAGATGTAACACTTGTTAGTGCCAGCCTTACACTCCCTTGCATGTCTTTTCACACACTATACGCGGAGGGGTTTGCTATTCCCTCCATCATTCACCCTTTTCTATGGTTGTCCCTTTTGGTTCCCTTGGTTGTTTGTATTCTGCTTCCTTTTATTACTATTGTTGCGATTACGTCTAGTCTGGTTGCTTTAAGTTTGCCTTTGACTCAGGGTACTTCCTTGTCCTTTTGCTTGTGACATTTGATTCTATTTAGCTAAAGCCTTTTCCTCCCTTTGGACTTTAAAGATCTTTGCCCTTTCCTCCTTGTCACGAGAGATTCTAAATTCAGCTCTAGATGCCCGTTCAATACAATCTTCTACATCCTTGGGTGCTCGACCTCCTCTATTAACTATGAGGGCAATATCAGTTCAAAACATCCTCATCAGTCTTCTTATCCTTTCTTGATCAGTAGGCACTAATTCGGGACAAAGACATGCCAATTGATTAAACCTCCTTATAGCGTTGGCCACTGACAAATTTCCTTGTTGAAAGTTGTTGAATTCCTCTTATTATGCAGCCATGGTTTCCATATTAAAATAAGCTCTTCTGAACTCTTCAACGAACTCAAACCAGGTCATCGCATCCATATTTCTCCTACATTCAACGGATTCCCACCATCTTCTGGTGTCTTCGGTGAGAGAAAATGAAGCACATAAAACTCTTTCACGATCACTAAGTCCCATAAATTTCAAAACTCTCTCCATGCCAGTGAGCCAGTCATTGGCCTCCAAAGGATCTGTAGAACCATTAAATTATGGGACTTTCATTTGCTAGAATCTCTCATAAAATTCAGTAACATGAACAGCAGGAGCTATCGGGGCCGCTAGTTCAGCCTGTGATACCGGCGATGCCATGGGTGGAGAAGCCACACGTGTTGGTCCCCCAGGTACTCCAGCCATCGATTTTGACTTAAAGTCCTATCATAAGTTACAATATTACATTAAGGCACATATTATTGACTTAATAAATATTATCAAAATTTTCTCAAGTTACATAAATCCATATAAATATAAGCAATGACATGAACTTATCATTCATTTCATTAAGTTCTTCTTTTCTTTTACATCTCTCATTATCAAAACTTTACATGGGTGGCTAACAAACATGCTTAAAAAACTTTCTTACATAAACTTTTTATCATTTCTGGGAGTAGTCATCTCTTTCAGCCAACATGAACATTACTGCAGAGTAGGACACCACTTTACCAGAAGTACACTCCTATACAAAATCAAATAAGTCAAAACTATGTTAGCCACACAATTATATACGCTAACAACATCAAAAAGTCATCAAGTGTCCATTTTCTTCCTAATTTGAATCAACATCAGACATGTTGTTATTTTTTGGGTCCATCTCTAGATCCTCTTTCTCTTTTTCACTAGAGTCGACGGATTCATCATCACTGGCAATAATGGGCTCAGGGGGTTCAGGGACAGGATCAGGCTCTTCCTCAGACTCTTCCTCCTTGTCACTATCCTCTTTCATCCCTGCTTGGGGATCCTCAAGTGGTGCTACCACATCCTGCGCTGCATGCAGCACCTCCAAAATAAAGTTGTCTAAATTGGGGAAATCTCTAGGGTACTGAACCCTAGGCTATACCTCCTTAGGTAGGTCTCACCATATCAAATCGTAGATATGTCTCAAGGGTATCTTCGATGGAATCAACGGTGCCATCGTCTGACGAAACCTCATAAGATAATGATCTACTGATTCGCCCACATATCTTCCCCATATCGGCTCCACGCGTAAGTAAAGCCGGTGGCACTAGTCTGTCCACACAAATGGGTTAACCTAAACCTGCATGTTGTCTATAGGTGGTAGCAGTGTAAATTCTATCGAAATTTGTTCCCTGAAACCTAGCTAATCTCTATGTTGTTCCTTGGGGCGAATTCTAATCCACCATGCAAGTGCTTCACCCTACAACCGTCCCGAAGCCAGTAGAACTTTAAGATGGGGCGGAGTGTAGCAGGTTGCAAAATTCTCCTCCATTCCATGAAGCCATTTAGTCAAATGCCATGGCCGTCGATTGTTGTAGTAATGAGGAGGTATCATTTCTTGAAAGGCTATGCTTGCTCTTCGATCCGCTTCCATATCACGATCGTTATGCGGTTCTGCCATGCATTACATTTATCCTAATTAGTATTATACTCCCAGATACGGTAATATCTTAATATTCTTATACTTAAAATTAAACTATCTTACTTGAGCTATAGCAGAGGAGCATATGGCAATGTGTAGTGGAATGGTAAGATACCTACTCTGATACCAACTGTCACAACCCGTCATTTTACAAGTCTCATTTTAACATTTTCCTTACTTACATAGTTATGAAAATTTTGGAAATACTTCTTTTTAAATAACAATAATATAGCATACATACATAAACTTCTTTTCGTAATCATATATATAAATAAACTTTCTTTTTTATAATATCATATATTTTATATACCCAAAAGAGGTTTTATCTTACTAAACTATACTATAACTTTATATACAACAAGTTCCAAAATAACTTATTATACATAGCAAATGGAAGAAAACCATGGCGGTATCCATACCCTGATCTGCACATCATTCATTTTCCATCGACCGCCCATTAGTATAGTTATTCTAAACTCTTAGTGGAAGTTCCTATAGCATGAAATAATTAGGTGAGCTTATGCTCACATAGCCCATATGCATCATATGCTAATATGTATGATCCATTTATCCTTTCTTATGAACATTCTTTAGTCTTATCATATCTGGTCTTTAACTAGGGCCCAAGTGTTTGTACCATATGCGCATATAGGTTTTCGTAACACTAAGACCATAACATAACCTTAACATTAAACTCCTCTTTGCATCGGGAGCTGGTACAATACTTTCCTTACTTCTAGTGATTCATTTACCAGTCTAGTTATTTTGGTTATCATACCATACATGTCAAACTACGTACATTCTAAGTGCAAAACATATGCACTTTTTTAATTGTGTAACACACAGATATATTCATATAAGTATTCTATACCATTAAACATACTATTTCATACTGTAGGTGGGTTTAAAACTTACCTGTTTACACTGCTCTAAGAATTGTTTTCGAGTCCCTTCATTACCCGTCTAATGACTTGTTTCGCCAATTATATTGTTATTGGCTACATTATCACTATTTAGCTATATGTCGGTACAGTATACTTATCGATTACTAGTTCAGATTACGATTTCAATTACTTAAAGTTTGACCGTCCTATCGATTCCTTCTATATTATTGTTTCTAACAAAAAGGGAAAAAAATTCTTATTAAGGTCATTTTTCTCTATCTTGGACACTTTAGGGTCCGTTCTAGTCATTTTATAAAAAATGACGTTTTTGCCCTCGATGGGCCACTTTAGATTCCTAGGCCCGATTTGGTTAATTCAACACGAAACGATGCTTATTAGCATAGAGACAAATGTTTAAGCCATCGGATCACTTATTTGCAATAAAAACCCAAGTTTAACAAAACTTTGCGATTTTATTCTCATTTGAGAATTTTGACAATTTTGCCCCAGGGACTAAAAATAATCTTTTTAAACCATTAGTCTCCATTTTTCAAAGGGATTAAATTTTCTCAAAGTACCTTACCCAAATTCCTTTTGTAAAAGACATTTTTGCCCCTTAATTTTTTTTTTTTCAATTTTAACAAATTTTGTAAAATTTATAACTCACAAACGAATGTGATTTTCAATGAACCGTTTGCAATTCTGAACTATTTCATCGAGATCTACATCTTTTGTGTTTTGACTTTTTTGAAATTACCGTTGTACAGGGGAGTTTTCAGCAAATTTTCAAATTTGTTGAGGCTACAAATTTTTTTGCAATTTAGTCCCTGAGGTAATTTTTGTAAAAATCTGCTCTTGGGCAATACACAAGCCACTATTTATACAGATTCCATACATGCCAAATTTCAATTCTTCAAAAACCATTCAAAGTTTACAAAATTTTTCTTAGTTTTAAAACAAAATAAAATTTTTAACGTAAAAAACCCTAAATCATCATCCAATCACCATCACAAACCATATGCTTAAACATGAACACCACAAACTTACTTATATGATTACATGCTATTTTAAAACTAATCAAAGCAAAACAAAACCATTTAAACTTTAAAATTAAGAAATTGAACTTACCAAAAGAAAATTGATGATCCCCGGCCTTCCAAGGGGCTTTCTTGCAAGTTCCTTAGGCATTTTCATGTGAAAGAAGTTCTTGTCAAAATCCCCCCTCAAACCAAAGAAAACAACCCTAGAAAACTTAGGAAAGGTTTGGACTTTACCTTGAAAGTTTGTGAAGCCTTGGGCTTGATCTTGAAACTTGCTTGAAAGGTGTTATGTTAGAAGTTTGCTTTGAGAAAATTTGAGAGAAAGGGGGACTTAGGGCTGCTGAATATGAGTGGGGAGAGTAAAGAAAATTTTTGCTTTCTTTAAGCCTTAATTAAGACTTATCACACTAAAGATTTTTTTTTTTTTTTTTAAATAGGTGAGTCACTTCCTTGGTCATAATGATAGGTGTTGGTTAGCCTCATGTGATTGGGCCATATTTTATGATGTGGTGGCTCAATCAAAACCCATTGGGTGTCCACTTGGTGGCCCATAAAACTTTACACAATGTGATTTTTCACTGAAAAGTATTTTTCTTATATTGTTGGGGCAAAATCGGTGAAAAATGTATACTTGAATAGTATAAATTATTCTACTTGTACTTTGATTCACCTTTGAAACCCAAACACAATATTTCACATATTTGTGTTTTTATCTCAGCAGTGTACTTACACTACGTCGTACCTTTTTTACACTGTTTTTAGGTTTTATCAAGCTTTTCTACTTTATTTATACCTTAATCATCCATTAATTTATATCACAATATTATAACTAAATGTGATATAAAATTCGTTTTATGGATATTATTTACAAATTTTTGAACATTTTAAGCTCACAAAATCTATATTAGGCAATATCCAACATCGCATCAAGTTTATAGTAAAATTTCTTGTAAACAGTGTTCATTATATATTATCATAATTTTTACAAAAAACACAATTTATGAGGGTAAATTTGTTAATTAAATCTAATTAAATATTGAATTTTATTAATAAATCTCCCTTGGTCATTACAGTTGCAATCTTATTTCAATTTTCAGTTTAATTTCGTTCCAAAATTTCCCTTTCACACCCTAGCCTATAAATAGAACATTATGAAGGGTTGAAGAACGAATTTTAATAGAGAAAAACTATAGAAAAGAGGGGAGAACTCATTGCCATAAAGAAGAAAAATAGTGCAACCTAAAGACGAAAATTATCTTCGCATCCAAACAAAGTTCTTTTCTTTCACTCATCATTTTAAGATATTATTATGGATTGCTTTTAGTTTCATTAACAACTAATTTCCCTATTTGCTTTTATTTAATTTAATTCAATTCGATGTTTACTTATTATCTATGCTGAGTTTTAATCTAATCTTAATGTTTGTAGAAGTTTGCGCAACTTTTGCTTGGTTTGTGATTTAATTTGAGGCTGAGAAGTGATAATTTAATTAGACACCATGATTGAATGCCATGAGATCATCAAAGAATAGAGATATCTATGAGACTTGTGTAACTAGTAAATATCTGATTCTTAATAAATCTTGGTAAGTTTAGAGTTTCCACAAAGATGTAGAAAATTTACTAATTAGGATAAATTATTAGTGCTTGAGTAAGATTAATGACTACCTAAGAGAAATTCATTATTGGCATAGGAGTAAACACTAGTTGATTAAATTAGATGATTTGAATAGGATTAATTTAGATGAAATCGGATGCCCTGTTTATTTATTATTTAGGTTTTCATTTATTTTTTTTTGTTTTGTTTTGTTATTTTTTTATTTATATTTGATTGTTCAAATAATTTTATAGTTAACGAATTTCGGTACTTAGCTAGATTAACACAATCCTTGTAGGAACGATACTCTATTCACTCTTTATTACTTGTCTACGATTCTGTGCACTTGCAGATTTTTCACAACAATAGCTTAGCATATCATGATACCAATAATATTACTTGAATCATGATAAACTTAATCATGTTTGAGTCTTATAAGACTTTTGTTTAGTTCTAAGATCTCTATCTAGTATGTAAACTTTTTTATATAAAACTAATTCATTAAATATATGTATATATTTAATGTTGACTGTATCAATAAATATCAAAATGAAGCCCCCTTCAAATGTATATATCAAAAGGAAGTTTCAAAGGCAAATATCTATAAATTTTATATTTTTCACAAATATTTTCAAGGACATTGATATTTCTGCAAATTTAAATTATGAATCTTCTATTCATATCAATATTTTCATTCTTAATTGTGTGCATATTTTGAGAACAAATGTTAATTAATAATAGCATATGTTTCCAAAAAAAAATACAAAGTGGAGAAAAAGAAAGAAGAGAACGCATGGATTTAACATAATTTGACAATGTTCGCAGTGCATGCATCTGCACGCTAGGAAAAAAGAAAGAGCATATTCAATAAGGAGTACTATCAGAAAATCATATAATTTACCCAAGCTATTTGAAATCGTGAGATTTCTTAATTCAAAAACTACTAAAAGGAAACTGTATAATAAATATTTACTTTTCTAAGGGTGGAAAAAAAAAAGTTGAAGTTTCGTGTAAATCAGGACAAGTTGGTAACGAATGTATCACAAACAGGTGTTATTTGGATGTTATTCAGCCAAAAAAAAAAAAAAAAAAAGGGTGTTATTTGGATGTTGGATAGATCTTTTGTATTTCGTTTTCAAAAATAGCGTGAAGGATGAGATTTGTTCCATCTAGCAATAATTTGCAAGCTAGAATAAAAATAAGAAGGAAGTAAATCTTGCATAATGTAGGCGAGAGAATTAATGTAGACAAATGGAATTTTTTTTATTATGTTTGGAATGAATTTCTTTTCTGAACCTTCCAAAGAAGCATCACTGTTGGAGTCCATTTTCTTCACTAATTCCTTTCACAAAACAAACATAATTCTTGAAATCCATTCACTAATCCTCCTATACATTCTTATTTTTCCTTTTACTTTTCTGATTTTCCCCTCCTACCAAACGAGGCTAGAGGAGATTTTCACCTCAAGAAATAGAAATGCTTCTGAAAAGCATATTATAAACAATTTAGCTGAAGCATGACAGCAAAAGTCCAAGCCAACTTGACAAACAGGTGACTTTGTGATGATCGCTGGCGTTGTTCATGATTAAGGTACAAGATTCACATTGGATTTGGATGAAATACATTTTTTAAATTGTTTTCCAGAACTTGTAATACAAATTTCTCTAGTTTAGAAGCCTTTTGATTTTCACTTTTTTTTTTTAATTTAGAATTGTTGGAAACATTAACAAGGGTTTTTCTTGCACCATCTTTTCAACTGTTGAATTTAAAAAAGTGTTTATAACCAAATGCTTTAAAAACGTACACTATCTCTTACCGGTGGAAGATATAAAAAAAAAAAACTTGATTTCAATTTTTTTCCTCAATTATAAGCTTTTGTAATACTATATTACTTTGAATTTCAAAACGTAATGTTTGTTCCCTTAAGCTTCAAAACATAATATTTATTTTCCTTCATTTATGAATATTAACAAGAAAACTCTTTAAATTATGACTTTGAGCATAAACAAATAATGACACTATATTACAAAAATAATGGGATGACTAAATAGTTTAGTGAACTATTAGATTGCTAGCATATCCTAATGTAGTCACATAAAAGTAAAAGAAGAAATTATTTTTTAATTTTTTTTAAGGTTTTTTAGTTTTATTTTTAACAATTAAAATTTTAAATTATATCAACTTTTTGAATTTAAATTAGCTTCAGACATGAAGAATTATCACAATACTCTTACATTACTCAAGTTTATCAAAAGTTCTAAGAAAATGAGCTTTTCTTGTCGATATTTCATAGTTCAGATAAAACATATATTATGCTTTAAAATTTGAGAGTAGAATATTATAGAGTTATACCTCAAAAAAAAAAAAAAAAAGGAACTCGGGTCCATTGATAAATGGATTCGAATTGTATTGATTTGAATTATTTTAATTTGAGCAATGTGATTTAAATTGTGTGATTTAAATTACGTTACGAATTGATGTTTAGATGTGTATTTAAGTGCTAATTTGAACAAGAAATAACATTGAAATTTATGTTTGGATAGATAGTAGAAAAAGTTTTTCATTTATTAACAAATCTAACAAAATCTTATGCTCTGATTGATATGTGTGAAAAATGGAGGGAAAGAAAACATTGGAAGGATTATGAGATTGAAATTGATATGATGGGGTGTTTGATAGAAAAGAAATTAGAATGGAAAGAAAAAGTAAGTATGTAGGTTCTACCAAAATTGATTTCTTCAAATATGAGTGGATTTTGTGAGAGAAAAATTTAACAATAATGTAAAGAAAATAAAGTTACTAATTTGTCCTTTTTTTAACCAAAATTTCAACGAAAAATTTAGATATCAAATTTAAAAAATAGCTAAATAATACTAATTTGTCCTTTTTAATCAAAATTTTAACAAAAAATTTGAACACCAAATTAGAAAATAGCTAAATAATACTTGAGCAAAAAAGTAATTATATTAATAGTAGTTTTTTTTTCATTCTGTTGATTTTTCTTACAATATAAATAAAAGAAAATAAAATCATTTTTTTCACCATTACATTCTAAATATATAAAAAAAATCAAAATCTTTTATTTATTTATAGTTTTCTTTGCATCATAGTTCTCTTTCCTTTTTTTTTTTATTTTCTATCAAACCGAGCATTTAATGTTCATCATATTACAAATAAAACAATATGAAGAAAAAAAAAAAAAAGAGCCGAGGGGAGACCATAAAACCAAAATCAGATCCAGCAAACAATGAAGTCCCAAGTGGCAAAGACGACAGCTCTGGCCCGGCCTCCTCCAAACGCGATTTCCATAGAACGTTAATCCCACGTTCCAGTCATTTCAATATCTAAATTGGAGCGTGTATTCATGCGTTTGAACATCCGACAAACATTATTCCTCAATATTCGCGGATGAAAGCTATACGTGGATTAGAGAGTGTCCCTCGTCTCCCGAGAGACGCACACAGTCGTTTCTCTTGGGGAAAACAGTATCCGACACGTGTTCCAACTCACACGTGTCGCCTTCCACTACCTGCCGTTAAAGTTTGAATAGCTAAACACTTTCGAAGCTCGACGGAAATTCTCTGAACTGGTCTTTATATTATTTTTAAGGGAGTTTGGTCTTCGGGAGAAAGGATAAGAAAAAAAAAATAAAGGTTATGAATATATCCCCTCGTTAAATAGATTTAAATTAATGATTTAATTTATATTATAATTTAAATTAAGATTTAAATTGTTATTCGAATCGATATTTAGATGTGCATTTAAGTTTTAATCTGAGTATAAAATAAAATTAAAAATTATGTTTAAAAAGGTAGTGAAAACAGTTTTTGATTTATCAATTAATCTAATAAAATCTTAATATTAATGATCCTAAAAATATGTAATATGAATCTTAATTTATTTCGCTTTTTATTAAGAACACAATGAAAAAAAACCACCTCAATTGGATAACCAATGAAGAAGTTATAATTTTTTCCCTCAAATATAAAAGAAAAAATTTTAATTTTTACTATAATAAAGATATCCGAGTATCAAAAGTTTAGGGAAGTCAGAAATTTAGAACTTAGATTCTTGATATTCAAAGGATTCGGATTTAGAGAAAACAAACATGTATCTAAAAGATTCTTAATACATGAATCTAAATTTGAGTCTAAAAAATCTAAAAAGTTATCGAAACAAACTGACCCTTAAACATTAAAAAAGTGCAAAATTAGTGGATGAATTTTATGACTTCTAATTGTTTGTCAAAACTTGGGAGGAATTAATGTTTGCCTTTCTTTCTTTCTTTCTTCTTCTACATTTTTTTTTCCTTTCTCTGTATGCCCTGATTTGTGCTTGCTTGAATTTGCTCGCTTTGGAACATATATGATGAATATAATTCGGGTCTTTTGTTCTTGTTTTCTAATATTGGTGTTTGCCTTTTGTACTCAAGATGAACATAAACCTTATTCTGATTCTCATGGTTTGGTTAATGTTTGTAGTTTTGAATTGCTAAAACAAACAATCTAATTATCTTACATAATTGCAATGAGAGATTTTTGCATATCTTCTACGTTAGCTGTTTATTTTCCATACTATTTTCTGTTTACAAATTTGTTTTGGACTTTTTATTGTGTTTATAAATTAGTTAATTGTTTCATTGGGTCAGAGTCAGTTCAAGGTGTGAGTGAATGTTCTATAGCCATGCTTTACGAATTCCCTTATGCGAAAAGATCAGCGGGAGTTTGATCTGTCATGCGTTCTCTTCTGTAGTCGGTTTAAATTTCAAAGCTCCTGAACTAGGTTCCGGACAGTTGCTTATCTCCAACAAGCGTGGTGGTTAGAAGTTGAAGGAGAAATCGAGTTCCAATTCCCAGCAGGAAACTATAGTATCTTCATTCGGCTTCAGCTCGGCCGGCCCTTTAAGCGACTAGGGCCTCGGGTTTGTAACTTGGAACACGTCCATGGTTAGGACATAAAGCCCGTAAAATTTCAGCTCACAACCTCTGATGGCCAACATGATGTGTTGAAGTGTTCCTTGGACAATCCCGGAAACTGGTTCAACTACCATGTGGGAAACTTTGTTGTTGAGGATCCGAGCTCATTGGTAAAGATTGATTGCACTCACACCAAAGGGGGTGTTTGTGTGGACTCTATATTGATATGCCCCAGCAGTGTCGGAAAAGATGCTAAGGTAATTGTTGTAGGCTGGGAGATGTAAAAATTTACAAGAAATTTGCTGCCAAATAGATGATTTATGGCACAGCCTAACAAGGAGGAAGAAGATTGGAGTTGTGGTAAAAAGGGGCATATGCTGTGATTTGAGGAAACTCTGTACATGTTGGATGCGATTTTTTTTTGGAGTATTTTTTAGGTTTTTTTAAAATTTATCTTTGAGATTGTTGTTTTGTTTGTCGTTTTCCACTCCAAAACAATAATGAATGCGTACTCTATACCATATGAGAACTAGCATGTAGATTTAAGGAGCAGTTTGTGTATCTGATAAGCTTCTACTGGAAACTTTTTTGTGAATACAAGCTCTTTGATGAATATCAAATTTTCAGTAACACAGTTTTATTGCACTCACACCAAAAGGGGTGTTTGTGTGGACTCTGTATTGATATGCCCCAGTAGTGTAGGAAAAAATTCTAGATAATTGTTGAAGGCTCAGAGTTGTAAAAATTACAGAAACTTTCTACCAAATAGATGATTTATGGAGTAGCGAGTAGTGAGGGTTGTTTAGGAGCAGGCATTAATGTCCCCTGGTGGAAGAAATTATGGGCGGCAAAAATTACAAGCAAAGTCAATATACATCTATGGAGAGCATTTCATGAAGCACTCCCAACCACGTAGGATCAGAATTGACTGTTGTTGATGCCTAGCATTGGACGGCTATCTATCAACATCACATGCGGTTACGCATGGTGCTCGGACGTCTCTTTCATGCATATCTCAGCTTGCTAAGGTGGACCTGCAACAAGAAGAGGGAAGCTTCTGAGGTAAAATGGGACACTGGTGTGGTGCCAGCCAATGGCTCTTCAACACTTAGGTCAGGTACTTGTTCGATAAAGTATGAGAGCCGAGTTAGTTAGAAAGAGCACGTTACCTCGAACTGTAGTAAATGCGCTCTGTTTATAGGCCACCACTTGAACTAGGTGTTAGGTGGGTTTAACCTATGACTCGTGTGTCACATCAAGACTTGTCAGGGTGTAGGTGACATGTGTCGCGACCTCCACTAGAGGATTGGTCTCTATTTGAGGGTGAAAATGAGGCCATATGTCGATCTTCTATGGCAAATTACTGCTTAGTTGCAGACTCTGACAATCCAACCAAAGCATGTGTTCTTCCTAGGAGGCGATACCTTGTGTCGTAGCCAGCAGGGGCCTTATCGAGCACCTCAGGAGGAAATGTCAATCTCAGAAGGTTGTGGATTGTTTTCACGATGAACTTTGCTAAACATATCCACCAAGCTATCGCAAGTGCGGTCCTTGAGAATAGCACTGAGCACATCCCCAACAGTAGTCCCCTCAGTGCACCTGATCAGTGCTCGACTGGATGCGCTATGTCGAGAGGGTGTGGTCGGCTTAGGTTGGCCCGTAGGCTTTGTCTTGGGGCAATGGAAGTTGGAGAGACACGCAGCCGAGCTAAACAAGACATGTGTAAGCACATGGTTGGATGTTTCCCTAACGAGCGTAATCATCGTGTCTGTTTGAGTTCTACACTTGAGTTTCAGCTATAAATAGGAGTTGATTCCTTAGAGTGTTAGCGTGACTAGATTTCTAAACTTTCGAGTTTTAGCTGTCAAGCAATAGGTTGTAACTAGTCTTGAACAGCTTTATACCTAAGCAGGTAATTTCTTGAATAGAAAACTTAGCCATGAGTGGTATAAGTGATTCCTAAAACGATTCAATTACTTCTAAGTTGGATGATAGCATTTAGACCGACCAATCCAAGACCGAGGAAGTTGACATTGAGGAAACTTCACCCAATTAGGATAGGGTGGCCTAGCTTGTCGAGATTCTTAGCCTTGGTGTGGGGACGGTTCTAAAAAAAGTCGCTCAACATGGTTGAAGGGCATCAACCGATCAAACCGTGAGGGGACAAGGACCCATACATTAAGGCAGCCACTATAGGCACGTCTCGAGTTTCGACTGGGAATGAGCCAACTTGGTGGCAGCTGCCAATATGCTAAGCATCTTTGGTCGGGTTGTTGAGGCTTTAGCTCCTATAATGGGTAAAGTATCCATCAATTCATCCGTCAGGGAAGGCCAGTCGGAGGTGACAAGGCCGAGGGCGAAGAGGCTGAAGAGGAGATACCTGCCATGGCGACTAGGGTTCAGGAAGCAATCATGTTTAGAAGGGATTGGCCGAGCTAGACTTTAATGGCAGGATATACATCAACATGATGCTAGACCAACTTGAATCCCTATGTCGGGAGTATCAGATTCCTGACGACTTTATCTTATAGGGTGTTTGCAGGGTGGTTAAAACCATTGGTTATAACTATTTTTACTATAGCATGTGAGAGATTTACACTGTTTATAACTGAGAAAGTGGTGTAGACCACTATAACCAAACACCACTTTAGTGTTGCCCTGGGAGGGGGATTCTCCATTGAACTCACACAAAGGGGTACATCACATTTTTGTGGAGTTTTTTCAAGTAGGACTCTGCCTTCCATTTCATTGCTTCCTTTGGCGGGCTCTTAATGATTTGAATGTGTGCCCTGCTTAGTTAAATCTGAATTGTTATCAATCCTTGATCGAGGTTTACATCCTATGGAGGTACTATCATGTGACTGAGATGCTGTAGAAGGCCTTCAAGCAGGCCTACAAGATAAAGAGGCTTCTTTAGCAGATTGGTTGATATTACTTCACTGGCTTTAAGAAAGATTTTATCCTTTGGAACCACGACTCAGATAAGCTCTAGAAATTCGAGTGGTTCTACGTTGGGGGAAACTGGATGTCTCGGGCCGGTGAGGTAGTGCCTGAAGATCAAGAGGTCCTGATGAGGTTTGAGTAGGGGACACATATGGTCAAAGAGACCGTGGGCATCGAGTGGAGTCGTTGCTGCTGTGGAGGAGATGTACTCAAAGCCTGAAGCTTCTCGACAATAGGCCTTCTTGCTGCAGAAGACAAATCTCACCTACTATGGCTGGTTTAGGGGGTCTAGCTCAACTAACCTCTGACATAATGACGTTTCACTTGCTTGGCCCATCGAGCAAGTGACAGCTATAAAGCATAGCACTGTTGACTTCCTAGGGCTGAGCACTTACCAATCTGGGTAGCCAATAGGGGAACCATCATTGTCTAGTTCCAAGGACTCCTCTTGTGGCTCCCTCAGTTTGGGGCCGTCCATTGCTGACGAAGAGCTCAGAGACGTGATAAGGTTGCTTTACCCTCCAAGCCAACTCTGAATAAGAGGTATGCCCCAAGTTTTTTTTTTGTTTTGTTGCTGAGCTCGTCTTGACTTAGGTGATTTTCTTCTTGCAAAAATGTCTTTGAGGGGGATGTCTAGGTAGAAGAGGCAGAGGATGATGGAGGAACTCCTTTGATCCAAAGGCAAAGGGGTCGTCGGGTCTAAAAAGAAGAGGACTAAGGAGCCCGAGCTATCGACTCCTCGAGCGCCCCACCACTGTTGACGAGACCAAAGGACTCGTCAAGCCATGGGGAAGGCAACCCTTTAGCTGACAAATTTGATAGCCTTGTACTCTTCTTTTCTTATACTTGTTTATTCTTTGTTTGGGTTTAGGAGGTGCTTGGTTATTTGTACCTCTCATATTAATTTTTTATTTTATTTTTTTCAAGTCTAATATTCCCCAAATTATTTTATTATTCCTAAGTTTAATGTTCCTTGGGTTATTTTATTGTTCCCAAGTTCACTGTTCCTCAGGTTTTTTTTATTATTTTTATTGTGGCCGAGCAGGAAGAATATCCATTTCTCAGACTCTTATGTTTGGGACACGCTTGTCCGGCATGTCCAATCTAGGCTAGCTATGATGGCACGTAGTGTCCTGTGCCCCCCTTAGACTTGTTCAACTTCTTTAGGACTTTTACAAGTCTAGTTGCGATCGGGAGTTGAATTCCCCAGGGTCATCACCATGTTGGTGTGACTATTGGTCAGGTCGTCCATATGGCGTTGGACTAGCGGACTGTTGTTTTAAGTCTACTCGTAGTTAGAATGTGTACCTACTTGCCCCACTAGTTAGGAGTTAGGGTGGCCACTTCTTTTCATGAGTTGTGGCCTTGTAGGGTGCCCCCCTCTTCGGGAGTTATGGCCTTTTGAAGTGCAAATTGCTTAGAGGAATTCTTTGAACATGTATCCTTCATTGATTCTTTCCTTCTTTTTTTTTACATGTTTATGCTTTGCTTGGCAGATCTTTTAGTCACAAAAAGAATAATGAGGCTAAAGGTCAAACAAGGTGTTCTGGCTCTTATCAACAATAAAATTTCTTCAAGTGCTCGGCATTCCAAGGGTGGCCAATAACATTTCTTTCCATTTCAACTATTTTATACATGCCTGGCTGGACAATGCTAATCACCATGAACAGGTTGTCCCATTTAGGTCCAAAGGAGCCAAGCCTGGGCTATTAGACAATGATTTCTTCAATAGTAAATCACTAACTTTGAAACTCCTTGATGGACTCGCTTGTTATAGTATTGGGTAATAGCTTGATTTCGAGCTACAGTATAGATTAGGGCTTTGTCTCTTTTCTCTCCCAATAGGCCAAGCTCTGACATCATAAGTTTGACATTTTCCAACTCGTCATAGCGTTCAACTCTAAAGCTCTGTCGGCCGACCTTGGTTGGGATAACGGCTTCGACTCTATAGATTAAGGAGAATGGAGTTTCCCCCGTGGCAGTCCAGGTGGTAGTACCGTAAGTCTAGAGTACCTTTGAGAGCTCGTCGATCCGCGCACCTTTGAGCCCTTCTAGCTTCTTCTTCAAGTTGTCCTTGATAGTTTTGTTGACTGCTTCAACCTATCTGTTGCTCTGAGGATGCATAGGTGAGGAAAAAACCTTCTTGATGCTAAGCTATTCACACATACGGAGGAGACTGACTGCTTTGAACTGCTTCGTGTTCTCAATGACTATGGTGTGTGGGATGCCGTATCGGCAAATAATGTTCTTCCAAATGATGTTGGTGCATTTGGCTTCAGTTATGTTGGTGCAAGGCTTAACCTCTACTCACTTAATAAGGCAGTCAATGGCCACAATGCAATATTTGAATTGTAATCGACCTAGGGGTAGGGGTCTGATTAGGTTAATAGCCCACTTGGCGAATGGCCAGGTAGACGTAATGGAGTTGAGCGGCTCAACGTGTTGTCCAATTGCTTTCATAAACTGCTGGAATTTGAGGCACTTTTGTGAGTGTTCTTTGTAGTCTTGATCCATGGTCGGCTAGTAGTACCCTTGTGAGTGTTCATGACGTATTGAGCCTCTTGAGGCCCAACACATCTTTGATAGGGTATAGTGTAGCCATGTTTATAGAGTTTTCCCTCGATCATCAAATACCAGGCTGAACTATTGCAAATGCACCTGCCAACTCTACTGCGGTTAGGTATCGAATGATCAGGTCCATCTTAGTGCCTGTTTTCTCTTTAGCTACATTCACTACTTCCTTGCTGACGCTCAGCTCAGCCAACCTCTCTATCGGAACCAACATCATGTCACTATCTTTTAGGACCAAGGTTAGTTAATCAGCACATGCCAAACGAAGTTGTTGGCGATTTGGAGTTTGCACACCAGAGTGTCATTATGCGGGTGAATGGGTATGTTCACCTCTTCCTCTATGAAGGTGATGGAGATGTCCTCCTATTTACAGATCTTATTTATATGCTCGGACATATTCATGAAGGCGCCCCTTTCAACTAGCCAAGCCTTCCAAGCATATGCCTGTCGGCCACTCGAGGTGTCCTCCGTAACTGGCCTGCCAAAGATCATATGGACATGCTAGATATGTCTGCCTTCAGGAGTAAAAATGTAATTTATTTTTAGAGACATTTTTATCAATAAATAAATTATTTATTATTCATATACCAAATTATTGTCCTCTTTACGTTCATATTTGTTGGATGTATGATAAGCAAACAAAAGTCTGAGACTGTCGGTCAAAACCTTTAGAATCAAGCATATGATGAACAAATTATGCAAAGGACATGAGTTTAAAGGTGAGGGTCTAAATCATAAGATCCGCAATTGAGGGAATAAAGTTGGACGCTTTATTCATGTAAAGATTATCATATTGTCTATATCCCTAATAGGGGATGGTTTGTCTAGGCCATCGGAGTTGGACTCCACAAATAGAAACATTGGTGCATTGTCATAGGTGACTATTTTTTGGATTGGAACATATAAGTGTAATTGATTTGGATTAATAATTTTGTCTCAGCAAATCTATTCACTTTAGATAATCATATGTGTTATATCTTAATCTTGAGATGACTAGTTGGCTCGTTGTCTTAACTTATGTCTTTTGATGTACCAAAGGGTGACATCCACATTTTATGTTGGTACACATGCCGGTATATTAGAGACATGATTCTTGATAGTATAGACCTATTATTCGTAGATGCAGAATCCATAGCTCCTTTTTAGGATCGATGATATCCTCTTATATGTATTATCTTGTAATTGAAAGACTGGAACTCTTAACCATTTGGATACATAGGTGTAAATGAATCGTATACTATCTTTGGATGGTAAGTTTTTCGATGGTGAGATAATGGAACGTAAGAGACAACTAATCGGCAAGGTAAGACAAAATTTATCCTTAAGTCGATTATGGATATTCTTTAAGGATACGATTCATTATGATATATCATGGATACTTATCTATTTGGGTTTCGTAATTTTATATAGTTCAAGAGTGTAGCTTTAAGCTTTTAATGGAGTAGCGTTAGAGTTGATAATTATGAAACATATATCTAGGATATTGGTTTTTATAATTATCAAGAGCTTAAACTATATAGGTCCATTGGGTCCCCTTTGCTGGTTCATAATAAATCCTGTAATGATACAGCGTGTCTTTCTAATAAATTGGTAACTTATGTTAAATTATTGGATTGATTGACATTCGATAGGATCAGAAAATTCATGTTTGTTTATTGGTTGAATTAATTTTATGTAAATTAATTCAAGATAAACTTGTTGAATTATTATAAATTTTTAATCAGATAACATCTCTATTGGATTATTTGACTTAAAACTAAGGCTTTATCTAAAACATCTCGGATGGGAAATAACAGATTCATAAGGATCATTTATCGTAAGTTTGGCAGGCTGATAAGTTAATTCATTCTGCTGATAGAGCAAGTTTGGCAGGCTGATCCGTTAGTTCGGTCTGCCGATCTAACGATAATCTGATCATGCATTTTTATTCAATTTTATCATATATTGATCCAGATTCAAAGTTTTCAGGCCTTATCAGATAATAATGAACCTAGGGGATGACCTCTATAAATAAGGAGTGAGTTCTCACAGTTATTTAGATCCATTGAGAAATCAAGAGTGAGCACTTTAGTCTGTGAGTCTCTAAAACTTCCTTAAGAGCTATTGCTCACAAATCATGAATGCTAGTTCTAGGTTTTCTCAATTGGTTGGAAGGAGAGTCACTAGGGAAGAGTTATACGAGGTGTGCCCACACATGTACCGATCATGGATAGAGAATAGCAAAGAAGACCAATGATTTAAGGCTCTTCTATAATGCCTTTCTCTTCACAGATTGCAAGAGCTTTTTAGCATTCAAAGGTTAGTAAGATCTAGTTAATTTATGCATATGATGTGTCAAACTTGAGTTTTGGAAAATACTTTGATTAAAATTTTTTAAATTTTCACTGCATACTATTTTTCTAACAGGACAATGTTTGACGGTTTCGGGACGTTCCCACCATCAATATGTGGCTGACTGATCGTTCCTCCTGGCATTGGTACTAAGAGTTAGGACTCGCTCCATAAACTCCCTCATATGCCTATATCAGGCAAGTCTTTTGATTTGGTCTTTGAGTTGGATACAATCATAGGGATTATGTCCAACATCCTTGTGAAGGTTGCAATATTTGTTCTGCTCCCTCTAGGCTCTACTTCCCTTTAATGGAGGCAAATCCACTAACAGATTCCTGCCACATACCTAGTTCAACACCTTGTCAATGCTAGTGACTAGGGCAGTTTAGCTCTAGAACTTTCCAATCATGACCTTGGGCTTATCTATCTTTAGCTTCTTACTCTGGTCGTTCATCGTTTGCTCAGGCAGAGTTTTCTACTTCTTCCTCTTCTTCTTGCTTCTGCTACTACTGCGTTTGCCTTCTCGACAACTCTTCATGCACTTGGTTGCATCGGCATGCCTCTAAGCATAACCAAGCATGTGAGAAAACGTGTTCGACTATCTAACAACCAACGACTAGATATGGTTCCTATCCTTGAGACCTTTTGTGAATGCGTGCTTCAAGGTCTCATCTTCGATGTGTCTTACCTCCAACGCGGCTCGGGTGAAACGGTTGATGCAATCTTTGATGCTCCTGTCACCTTGCTTGACGGTGCAAAGGTTGTTGGAAAAACAGTACACTGTAAAAATTTAAAAATTTTTAAATTAAAATATTTTTCAAAACACAAGTTTGACACACTATATACATAAATTAACCAGATCTTACTAACCTTGTAAGCTAAAGAGCTCCTACAATATGTGAAGACAAGGGTGTTCTAGAAGAGTCTCAACCAACTGGTCTTCTTTGCTACTCTCTATCTAGGATTGGAGTATATGTGGGCACACCCGTATAGCTCTTCCTTGGTGACTCTTCTTCCAACCAATTGAGAAAAAATAGAACTACCGTTCATGATTTGTGAACAATAGCTCCTCAAGGAAGTTTTAGAGACTCACAGACTAGAGTTCTCACTCTTGAATTCTCAACTAATTTGAGTAACTGTGAAGTCTCACTCCCTATTTGTAGAGGTTGGACCTAGGGGATCGTCCTTATCAGATAAGCCCTCAAAAATTTGAATCTAGATCAATATCTGATAAAATTGCATAAAAACACATGATCAAATTATCGTTTGGTCGGCAAGCTGAATTAGTAAATCGGCCTTTCGAACTTACTCCATTGGCAGGCTAAACCTGAAGATCAGCCTATTGAACTTACAATAAATAATCCCTGTGAATCTTTTATTTCCTACCTGAGATTCTTTGGTTAAAGCTTCAGTTTTAAGTCAAATAGCCCAACAAAGAACTTATCTGATCAAAACAACCATATCTAGATAATCTCTAGAAAAATAAATATTTTGGAAACTTCAACAAGTTTATCTTGAATTAAATTTTTCACAAAATTAATTCAACCTATAAACAGACATGAATTATCTGATAATTTTAACATAAGTCACCAATTTATTGAAAAAGCACGTCGTATCATTATAGGATTTATTATTAGGTAGCCAAGGAGACCTGATGGTTCTATATAATTCAAGCTCCCGATAATTATGAAACCCAATATCCCATCTATAAGTTTCATAACTATCAACTCTAACACTACTCCATTAAAAGCTTAGAGCTGCACTCTCAAACTATATAAAATTACTAAGCCCGAATAGCTAAGTCTTCATCACATATCATAATGTATTGTATCCCCGTAGGATTATCCATAATCGGTTTAAGGATAAATTCTGTCTTACCTTCTTGATTATTTTGCTTATATGTTCCATTATCTCACCATCGAAAAACTTACCATCCATAGACGGTATACCATCGATTACATCTATGTATCCAAATGGTTGAGTGCTATAGTTTTCTGATTAGATGATAATGCATATAAGAGGATATCATTGACTCCTAAAGAAGAGCTATGGACTTTGTATCTATGAATAACAAGTCTATGCTATTAAGATCATGTCTCCAATGTACCATATGCGTACCATCATAAAATATGGATGTCACCCTTTGGTACATCAAAAGACATAAGCCAAGACAACGGGCGGCCCACTATTCGTCTCAGGATCAACACATATAATTGTCTAAAATGAATTAATTTGCTAAGATAGAATTATTAATCCAAATCAATTATATTTTATGTCCCGATCCAATACATCATCACCTATGACAATGCACCAATGTTTTTATTCATGAAGTCCACCTCTGATGGCCTAAACAAACCATCTCCCCTTAGGGATATAGACAATATAATATTTTTTGCATAAATAAAGCGCCCAACTTTATTTTGTCAATTGCATATCTTATGTTTTAGACCGTCACCTTTAGAATCATGTGTTCTGTATAATCTGTCTATCATATGCCTGATTCTAAAGGCTTAGACTAACAGTCACAGACTTTTGTTTGCTTATTAGACATTTCACAAATATGAACGTAAAGAATATAACAATTTGGTGTATGAATAACAAATAAATTCATTGTTGATAAAAATGTCTTCAAAAACATATTACATTTATTCCTTAGGGCATATATGTCTAACAATCTCCCACTTGCACTAAATGAGTACATATGACAAATCTCGCATCCCTATAGCTTCTATATGCCTCTCGAAAACTCTTACAGTTAGTATCTTCGTGAATGGATCAGCTAAATTGTCCTCATATGCGATTTTGCATATAGCAACAAGCCCGTTCTCAACGAAGTCCTTTATCACATGATACTTCTGATCAGTATGCTTACTCTTCTTATGAAATTTTGGTTCCTTAGCATTAGCTATCACTGTAGTGTTATCACAATATAGCAATACTGGCTTATCTATACCAGGAACTACCTCAAGATCCCCAAGGAACTTATGGAGCCACACTGCTTATTTTGAAGTATCACTTGCTGCCACATACTCGGCCTCCATCGTTGAATCTGAAGTGTAATCTTGCTTGACATTTCTCCAAACAATGGCACGGCCACGCAGAGTAAACACAAAACTAGTAGTTGATCTTTTCGAATCTAGACAAGATTGAAAATCTAAGTTAGTATATCCTATAGGTGTTAAATCCTCATCCAAATATACAAGCATATACCCTCGAGTCCTTCTCAAGTACTTGAAAATATGCTTGACCACAACCTAGTGGTTCGGTCCTAGATCCCACTAAAATCAACTTACTATCCTGACCACATAACTAATATCCTAGCATGTACAAAGCATGGCATACATCAGACTACCCATTTTAGAAGCACAAGGCACTTTCTTCATGTATTCTCTTTTCTCATTAGACTTTGGCGAGTCTTTCTTAGAAAGAGTAATTCCAGACCTAGATGGTTGCCTACCTTTCTTATAATCCTGTATTGCATACCTCTTGAGAATTTTATCTATGTAACCTACTTGGGATAAAGTTATTATTCTACTCTTCCTATCTCAAAAGATCTGGATACCAAGATATAATTAGCTTTATCCAAGTCTTTCATGTCAAACTGCTTAGTCAACTATAATTTGACCGATGACAACGCCCCAATATCATTACCAATTAGCATAATGTCATCTATACAGAGCAGTAGAAAAACCACCTTCACATCCTTAATGTGTTTGTAAACACATGGTTCATCCACATTTTAAGCGAACCCATAAGTCTTAATCACTTGATCAAATCTTATATTCCGAGAATAGGAAGCCCACTTAAGTCCATAAATTGAATTTAACAGCTTCCAAACCTTACCCTCTTAAACCTTAGACTTGAACCTGTCTGGCTATGCCATATATATAGACTCATCAAGAGAGCTGTTTAGAAAGGCTGTCTTGACATCCATCTATCAAATCTCGTAATCAAGAGCGACAACTATAGACAAAAGAATGTAGATGGAATTAAGCATGGCTACAGGCGAAAAGGTTTCCTCGTAATCGATTCCTTCCTTTTGCTTGCATCCTTTAGCTACCAGTCTAGTCTTATAGGTTTTGACTTTCCCATCCACTTCTCTCTTTCTCTTATAGATCCACTTATACCCTATGTGTTTTACCCTTTTAGGAAGATCCACATGTTCCCAAACCCGATTAGTCTCCATAGACTTCATCTCTATGTTCATAGCTTCTATCCAAAGTTTCAAATCAACATCCTCCATAGCCTCTTCATAAGTGTAAAGATCCATCTCATGTTCAACCGGTTCAGCCAAAAAGGCTTCACCGTTGAGCATATACCTCTCCAGTTAATGCCCAAACCCCAAACTACGCCAAAGCCCCTTAGGTTATTGTTCAATTGGTTTTTCTACACTGATTGGAACGGTTTCATTTGGAACCCTAGAGTGATTGAATAACTTGCTAACTCCTTGAGTACCGTTTTGCTTTGAGGCTTAAAGTGGTCCACGTAACTTTCCTTAAGGAATGTTGCATTAGTTGAAAACACAACTTTATTTTCCTTTGAGTTATAGAAATAACCCCCTTTAGTCCTTTTTGGATATCTGACAAACATACAAACTTCTAAATGTGCTTCTAACTTATTTGCTTCCTTAAACAGGACATGAGCTAGAATTCCCCAAATGCAAATATGGTTTAACGATATTCTTTTCCCTGTCCACAACTCATGATGAGTTTTAGGTATCAATTTTGAAGGCACATTGTTGAAAAGATAACATGTGATTTATAGTGCATATCTCTAAAAGGATAAAAGCAATGATGAATAACTCATCATAGACCTAACCATGTCCAACAAAGTCCTATTCCTTTTCTCAGTCACGCTATTCTGTTGCAGGGTACCGGACGCAGTCAAATAGGATAGAATCCCATTCTCTAATATGTGTTCTAAGAACTCATCAGAAAGGTATTCACCACCTCGATTGGATCGAAGTGCCTTTATGAGTCTACCTAATTGCTTTTCCACTTCAGCCTGAAACTCCTTAAACTTGTCAAAGGTTTCATTTTTGTGGTGTAATAGGTTCACATACCCATACCTTGAGTAATCATTAATAAAAGTGATGAAAAATCATACACACCTCGTGCTTGGACGTTTATAGGTCTGCAAACATTGCTATGCACATGTTCTAGAACCCCTTCGGCCCTATTGCCCTTAGACCCACATGGTCTTTTGGTTATTTTACCCTTCAAACAAGATTCACATTGTGGTATAGATTTCACCTTTAAGTGACTTAAAGGTCCATCCCTTACCAACTTTTGAATCCTATTTAGGTTAATAAGAAATAGTCACAAATGCTAAAGATAAGTCTTATTAGAGTGAAAAGTCTTAAGTCTTTAAGAGTTATTATCATTAACCTCAGTGTTCAGCAGTTAGTCCATCTTTGGTTTGATAAAGTATAGATTGTTTTTCATCCATCAATCATAGATAAAAGATTTGTTTTTACAAATCACTACTTTATTATTAAAGAAACTACATAAGAGTCTTTAAATAATTAAGCTACAGAAATTAAATTCTTTTTAAGTTTAGAAACATAAAAACAATCTCACAAAATTAAACTCCTATAATTATCAAAATAAAGATAGACATCTCCCACTACTTCAGCCAACACTAAGGATCGATTGCCCATCCGAAGCATGAAGTCTTCATGCAGTAGACTTCTCGTTTGTAGAGAAACACAAATATGATTAGTTGCTTTAGAATCTATGACCCAAGTGTCACTGGATTCCTCAACACAAGTTTCAATAACTAGAAGATCACACCTACCTCCTCGGGAAAGGAAGTTCTTGTAATTCTTCTTGATGTGCCCGACCTTCCCACCAAAAAAGCACTTGAGCTTCTTCAGGTTCTTTTTTTTCTTCTTTTTATTCTTAACATTCACAGGAATAGAAGACTTCCCACTCTTATCCCATTGACCCTTTCCATTCCCAGAGTTAGGATTGGAACTAGAGGCAACTGCCAAGTTGGCCTCATCACCAATAAGAGTTCACTGATTAGATTTTTGAACTCCTGTGACTAGTTCATCAACTCAGTCAAGGTCATATCCCGTCTATTGTTTAAATTAAATAAAGCTTTAAATGGGATAAACTCCTTAGATAGAGTCTCAAAGACCATAGTTATTTGTGTTTCTGCATCTGTGTAGCCTTAACGAGGTAACCAATGACCAACATCATAAGCTCTTTCACAGATGTCCTCGGTCTTTGTTTGCAGTTTAGAAGTTTCCAAAGTGCCCCTTGCCGGTCTTCAAGACTATCCAAGATCTACTTTGCAGTCTCATAATCTTCATGTTGAGCCTGCAGCACGTTATTCATGCTGGCAATAACATAATAGTAGGCTTGATCGTTAGCATCTTTCCAGTAATCATGCACTTGGGTTTGCTCATTATTTGAATCTACCACGGGCTTGGGAGGACATGGTATTGTCAGCACAAATTTCAGTTTCTCAAAAGATAGGATGATATTCAGGTTCTGTTTTCAATCATTAAAATTCTCACCAATTAATTGGTTTTTGTCAAAAATCAATGATAAAGCATTTTTAGACATTATCATATACCAAACATAAGCAAACATACCATAATAATTTAGTAAGATAACACAATCAAGCGAAAATACAAGTGTGTTTATGTGTCAAAACTTTGAAAATATCACAATCTTACAACGATAATTCCCAAATCAAAATTCAACAAGCCGCCTAGGGGAGACTTGCCAAACTCAATAAAGAACACGAATCCCATCCTAATTAATATATGCCATCCAAGACCCGTATGATCCAGTATGTATTAATAATCGTTTCTTTGACTATTAATTTATTAACAAAGCTCCTAGAGGAGGTTAATAATATTCAACCATCATTTCAATATTTCATCCATGATTTATAATCACCACCTAGCGTTGTGCAATGATAAATCATGCTACAAGACCTTATCCGCTCGAAGATCCAACCTGGTGCATGATGAAGTCCCTTCCTAGGGGTCAAACCACCATGTGCTACCAATAGACCAACGATGGAGGCTATAGGTCCTCTCTTCAAAAACCTTCTCCCATTCAACCTTTTGAAATCAAAGTTTTATTTTAAAAACATGTATGAACAATTTTTAATGAACGACACTCCCTATGCTATATGACATCTTATCAACATACGTGGTAAATTATATTATAATGTAGACAAGCAAAGCTACAATCAAAATAATAATAAATAGCCGTAATATTATGTTCCACCCTAAAGAAAAGAAATCAAAGATTAAAAGAGATTGATCGAAACATATTATCAATTTTTCTTCCTTGAATCTTCAAATTGTATCCTTCTTTATGTATTATCCATCTGTAGCTCTTCAATTCTACATAGATTGAATACTCCATATTTTCGGTCGTATCCAAATTTTACGTTTATCAGAATTGTCTTAAAAATAAAATCAAAACTGCATCGAAAAACACCCCTTTTGTTGAAAATCCACAACTTTCTATCAACATGCCGATTCGTGTAATCGACCTGCTAGTCATAACCCTTCGGCCTACCGAACCTCATAGTTCAGTCTGGCGATCATGACAGATTGGCCTACTGAACCTGAAAGTTTGGCCTGCTGCTAGAACTATTAAAATTCTACCTTGTGGATGGCCTGTCGATCCCAGAGGTTCGGCCTACTGAACCTGTGGGTTCAGCTTGCTGACCGAGCAAAAATCATGACTTTCAAAAAATTTAGTTTTTATGTAGTTTTTCAATCTTATTTTCAACAATTCAAAAAACATAAAATTAAAGACTCAAGAAATACTTGTGTAATCCTATCATCCATCTTCTAGATTCGTCTTTTCTCCAAATGATTACTTAGTTACAATTCTTACAAATTTAAAATTAAATAAGAATTCCTAGACGGTGATAATAGACCGCCATCTAATTACATGAAAAACCTAAATATACATTTTAACCTCTAAGGAACCATAACCTATACAAATTAATTAATTAATTAACAATTAAAAAATAATTTAATCAACCATAATTAATTAATAAACATTCACTAAATAATTCCATGACAACATAAATATATAGAAACCCTAGAGTGCCAACTCTCTAAAAAATTAAATTCAAGCATAAGAGAGATCAAGATCACATAATTTATTCATATAGCATGTTCATAAACTCGTAAATTTATGTAAAAACATGGCTCTAATACCAATTATTGAAAAAATAGCACATAGTAGAAATTTAAAAATTTTAAATCAGAATATTTTTTAGAACACAAGTTTGACATGCTATATGCATAAATTAACTAGATCTTACTAACTTTGTAAGCTAAAGAGCTCTTGCAATTAGTGAAGAAAAGGACATTCTAGAAGAATCTTAACCAATTGGTCTTCTTTGCTATTCTTTATCCACGATCGGAGTATGTGTGGGCACACCTCACACAGCTATTCGTCAATGACTCTCTTTCTAAGCAATTGACAAAAAAAAAACAAAAACAAAACTACCGTTCATGATTTGTGAACATTAGCTCCTCAGGGGAGTTTCAGAGACTTACAAGTTAGAGTGCTCATTCTTGCTTTCTCAACTAATTTGAATAACTATGAAGTCTTACTCCTTATTTATAGAGGTTGGACCCAAGGTATAGTCCTTACCAGATAAGGCATCAAAAATTTGAATCTAGATCAATATCTGAAAAAATTACATAAAAACATGTGATCAAATTATTGTTTAATCGGTAGGCCAAATTGGCATATCTGCCTGCCAAACTGACTTCGTCGGAGGTCGAACTTGAAGATTGGCCTACCAAACTTACAATAAATAATCCCCGCGAATCTTTTATTTCTCACCCATGATTCTTTGGATAATATGAACGTAAAGAAAAAGTGTTCAGCTGCTTGAGGGCCAGCGACTAGATCAGGTTCCTATCCCTGAGACCTTTTGTGAATGCGTGCTTTAGGGTCTCATCTTCAATGTTTCTTACCTCCAACACGGCTTAGGTGAAATGGTTGATGCAGTCTCTGATGCTTTCGTCACCTTACTTGATGGTGTAGAGATTGTTCAAAAAATAGTACACTATAGAAATTTAAAAACTTTTAAATCAAAATATTTTTCAGAACACAAGTTTGACACGTTATATGCATAAATTAACTAGATCTTACTAACCTTGTAACCTGAAGAGCTCTTGCAATATGTAAAGAGAAGGGCGTTCTAGAAGAGCCTCAATCAACTAGTCTTCTTTGCTCTGTCAATCCATGATCGAAGTATGTGTGGGCACACCTGAACAACTCTTCCCCGGTGACTTTCCTATCAACCAATTGAGAAAAAAAATAGAACTACCGTTCGTGATTTGTGAACAATAGCTCCTTAAGGATGTTTTAGAGAATCATAGACTAGAGTGCTCATTCTTGATTTCTTAACTGATCTGAGTAACTGTGAAGTCTTTCTCCTTGTTTATAGAGGTTGGACCTAGGGGATAGTCCTTATCAGATAAGGCCTCAAAAAATCGAATCTAGATCAAAATTTGATAAAATCACGTAAAAACACATAATCATATTATCGTTTGGTGGGTAGGCCAAACTAGTAGATCAGCCTACCGAACTTACTCCATCGGCAGGCCAAACCTAAAGATCTACCTATTGAACTTGCATGCAAGTCTTTTATTTCCCACCCAAGATTCTTTAGTTAAAGCTTTAGTTTTAAGTCAAATAGCCCAATAGAAAGTTATCTAATCAAAACAGCTATATCTAGATAATCTCTAGGAAAATAAATATTCAAGATAATTCAACAAGTTTATCTTGTACAATATTAATTCAATCGATAAACTGACATGCAATTATCTGATCCTATCAAATTTAAGCTAATTTGATAATTTTAACATAAGTCACCAATTTATTGAAAAAACACGTCGTATCATTACAGGATTTATTATAAACTAACAAAAGAGACTTGATGGACCTATATAGTTCAAGCTCCCGGTAATTATAAAACCCAATATCTTATATATAGGTTTCATAATTAACTCTAACGCTACTCCACTAAAAGTTTAGAACTGCACTCTCGGACTATATAAAATTACAAAGCCTAAATATCTAAGTCTCCATGACACATCATAATTTATCGTATCCCTATAGGATTATCTATAATCGGCTTAAGGATAAATTTTGTCTTATCTTCCCAATTATTTTTCTCTTATGTTCTATTATCTCACCATCGAAAAACTTACCATCCATAGATGGTATACCATTCGGTTACACTTATGTATCCAAATGGTTAAGCCCTCTAGTTTTCTAATTACATGATAATGCATATAAGAGGATATCGTCGACTTCTAAAGAGGAGCTATGGATTTCATATCTATTAATAACAAGTCTATACTATCAAGACTCGTGTCTTCAATGTACCTGTATGCGTACCATCATAAAATATAATTTTCACCCTTTGATACATCAAAAGACATAAGCCAAAACAACGAGCGGCCTAATATTCATCTCAAGATTAATATACAACACATATGATTGTCTAAAGTAAATTAATTTGTTGAGACATTATGTCTCAATCCAATACATCATTGCATAAATATTTCTATTCGTGGAGTCCACCTCCAATGGCCAAGACAAACCATCTCTCGTTAGGAATATAGACAACATAACAATCTTTGCATGAATTAAATTCCTAACTTTATTTCTTCGATCGCGGATCTTATGTTTTAAACCATCACCTTTAGAATCATGTCTTTCGCATAATCTGTCCATACCGATAGTCTCAGACTTTTGTTTGGTTATCATATATTCAACAAATATGAACGTAAAGAGGACAACAATTTGGTATATGAATAATAAACAAATTTTTTATTGATAAAAATGTCTTCAAAACATATTATATTTTTACTCTTTATGGCATACATGTCTAACAGAGGTGAGTCACTTCCTTTGTTCTTGTCCTAGTCGTGGTAAAGGCTGTCGAGAAGGCATTGAATAACTAATGAAATGAAGTAATGGTGCATGGCTTAATTCATCAAAACCACTACCGAGCTTGGCCAGTTAGAGTGAGAGAAAATGCGTTCCATATCACGTCGTCGCTAGCATTCTGGAGTAGCATGTGTCCTCAGTATAGCTTTAGGTGCTCGTTGGCATCAGTCGTCTCATCGTAGGCTTTGATTTATGGGACTTTGAATTTGTTGGGCATAGGGGCCCGTATGATAGCGTTGGTGAACGGTGGGTCCGACATGCTATCTTCTTCGACTCCGAAACGACAGTTGTGGATCTGATTTATCTATCACTACAAATCTTGGAATTGGCGGCTGTTAGCATCTTCAGGTAGTTCCACCCTATATTGGGCTCCACCTTCAGCCTTGTCGCCCCTTCCGTCCTGCCTCTCTCAGGGATGGCGATCTCCTTGGTTCCCGAGCTTGTCAAAGACGGATGTGTTAGACATGTATGCCCTAAAGAGTAAACATATAATATGTTTTTAGAGACATTTTTATCTATAAAGAATTTATTTGTTATTTATATATCAAATCTTGTCCTCTTTATGTTCATATTTGTTGAATGTATGTTAACTAAACTGTCAGAGAATATGTTAGTGGGCATAATTTGTGGGATTAGTCAATATGTATATGTTTGTACTGATTATAGTTTATTTGGATAGGATTTGATTTAAGCTGATTCATTCCCATAGGGATACAGCTGTATACCTTTAAATTTCTTTTTCTATTTTTGGTGTATTTAAGCCTATAAAAGGCTGGCTTCTTGTACAGAGAATAGATGAGAAAACCTGATTCCTATTCTATTATTTCTCTTCAATTTGTCATAGTATCAGAGCCTTGAGCTTTATTTCTGGGAAAATATTTCATCATTTTTTTTTCATTTTCTTTGTTGTTCATACTTGGTGGTTTGGGCAGAAAAAAAAAAAAACAAGATGTCAGAGATTACACAAAGCAGCCCACAGCTTAAGGAGCCCACTATACAACCGATTCTTGGAGATTTGCAAAATATTCAAGCAGCATATAGATTGAATGGTGCGAATTACTTGAAATGGTCTCAATTTGTTCGAACCTTCTTGAAGGGTAAAGGAAAGCTCAGCCATCTTCTAGGAACTAGGCCAAAGAAGGGGGATCCTAAGTTTGCCGCCTAGGATGAAGGGAATTCTATGGTTATGTCGTGACTTTGGAACGCGATGATACCCAAGATTAGCAACACTGTAATGTTTTTTACTACTACTCAAGAAATATGGGAGTCAATAAGGCAGACATATTGCAAAGCAGATGATGCTGCTCAAGTGTTTGAGATCAAGACAAAACTTGCAACCACCAAACAAGGTAATAAATCTGTGACTGAATATGCTAATTTGTTAAAGAATTTACGGCATGAATTAGATTATTACCAAGTTCTTGAGATGAAAAACAGTGAAGATGCTGCTGTTCTTAAGGCTTTCATTGAAAAAGACAGAACTTATGATTTCTTGGCTGGCCTTGATGTGGAGTATGATCCGGTAAGAGTTCAGATTTTAGGAAAAAGGATACCATCGTTAAATGAAGCCATTGCAACCATTCGGGCTGAGGAAAGTAGAAGGGGAGTCATGTTAGACCTGCAGCCATTGGAAGGCTCTACCTTACTCACCACTGGTGCTACTCAACAAGCTGTTGAAAAGAATACTATCACTGTTGTCTCTACCGATGCTGGAGAGATCAAGAAGACTGATTCAAAGGGCGCAGGTAAAAATAATTTAGTATGCAATTACTGTAAGAAAACAAGTCACACGAAGGAAAATTGTTGGAAGCTGCACGGGAGACTACAAAATCACAACCAGCCTAATAGGAATTGGGGCGGAAAAAATTAGCAGCAAAAGGGACAAGCCTACACCTCGCAAACCAGCACCAACACTATCATTGATCAGCCAAATTCCAGTGGAAGAGAATTCAACAAAGAAGATATCAATCGACTCAGATCTCTTCTTGACTCTCTAGAAAAACCTTTAGGTGCCTGTTCATTGGCACTTTCTGGTATGTCTCTTGACTCACATGCTTTTAATGTCTCAAATAATACCCTATTTCACTCCTGGATCATCGATTCAGGAGCAACCGACCACATGACCAACTCATCCCATATTTTTTCCACATATAATCCTTGCCCTAGCAATAAAAAAATCACCATAGCTGATGGAACCTCTATCACTGTAGCGGGTCAAGGGAATATATATTTAGGACCATCTCTTTGTTTGAAAAATGTCCTGCATGTACCCAAGTTAGCAACCAATTTGATCTCTGTCAAACAAGTTGTTAGAGACTTGAACTGCAATCTCATTTTTTCAAAAAATTCTTGTGTATTTCAGGACCAAGCAACGGGGAAGACGATTGGGCATGCTGAAGAGAGAGACGGTCTCTATTGCTTCAAACTTGGAAATGGAAAAGTAAACAATAGGGTTGGTTACCCATCTTTGCTTCTGTCAGAATCCCACACCAATATGAACCAAATTTTTCTCCACCATTTGCAGCTTGGTCATCCTTCTTTCAGGATGCTTAGTTTTATGTTTCCTTCCTTATTTAAAAATGTTGATATGAAACAATTTCATTGTGAGATTTGTGAACTTGCCAAACATAAGCGTGTTTCTCTTTCTCCAAGTAATAATAAATCTATGTTTCCATTTCATTTGATACATAGTGATGTTTGGGGACCATCAAGGGTTGCTAGTCTTTTTGGGACACGGTGGTTTGTTACATTCATTGATGATTGCACCCGGGTTACTTGGGTTTTTCTCATGAAACAAAAATATGATGTAGCTAATATTTTTCCAACTTTTCATAATATGATAAAAACTTAATTTGGGGTCAGAATAAAAAAGGTGAGAACAGATAATGGGCGAGAGTACTTTAGTCAAGTCTTGTCACCATTTTTTATAAAGGAAGGAATAATTCATGAATCCACATGGATTGACACACCTCAACAAAATGGGGTGGCAGAAAGAAAAAATGGACACCTTCTTGAAACTGTGGCGTCCGGTCCAGGCGTACTCCCTCAAGCCTCTATAGGACCCACCTTGCGGGGCCCCCGGACTTATGGCTCTTATTGGTAAACCATCCCCGTGCTGCCCACTCATCCGTACTGTCCCATCTGAGGCCCTCTAGCCCCTTAGGGATGAGTGGGTAGCACGAGGATGGTCTACCAATAAAAGCCATAAGTCCGGGGGCCCCGCAAGGTGGTTCCTATAGAGGCTTGAGGGAGTACGCTCGGGCCAGACGCCACAATAAAATGCACGTTTTATAAACATGTATAAACTTTCATACCTTAAAAACTTCATAATAATACTTCATGAAAAATCATCATGAGAAATCATCATAAAACTATCATAGATTTTCAAACTTTTGTAAATTTCATCATAACAACATACATAACTTTAAAACATGCTTTAAAACATAATATTGTTCAAGTGATGCAGTGGAGGGTAAACTTACACAAACCGTTTAGTCATGATCATCTTAGATTCTATACATCATCTACCTTTCTTCCATACATCACATAACATTACTCTTCATATAGCTCAATTGGTACTCGAGAAGGAAATAAGAACCTCTTAAGGGAGGTTTGAGGTTCGAACCCGAGGGACGCGAAAGAAAAACTCTGAGGGGCCAGAGGGCCCTAGAGGGGACAGTACGGATGAGTGGGCAGCACGGGGATGGTCTACCAATAAGAGCCACAAGTCTGGTGGTCCCGTAAGGTGGGTCCTATAGAGGCTTGAGGGAGCACGCCTAAGCCGAACGCCACAACAGAGGGCCCTAAAGGGGACAGTACGGATGAGTGGGCGGCACGGGGATGGTCTACCAATAAGAGCCACAAGTCCGAGGGCCTCGCAAGATGGGTCCTATGGAGGCTTGAGGGAGTACGCCCGGGCCAGACGCCATAGAAACTACCCGTGCTTTACTTTTCCAAAGAAACATTCCAAAATACCTTTGGGGAGAAGCCGTTCTCACAACAACACACCTTATCAATCGTTTACCCTCTAGAGTGTTAGAATTTAAAAGTCCTTAGGAAACACTTTCACGACACTTTCTAGATTTCCAAACCTCAAACAGGTTGCGTCCTCGGGTATTCGGGTGTGTTGCCTATGTCCAGATTCATGCTCACAATAGAAGCAAGCTTGATCCCCGAGCTCTTAAGTGTGTGCTCATAGGATATCTACCAACTCAAAAAGGCTATAGATGTTATCATCCACCTACTCAAAAAACTTATATTTCTGATGATGTCACATTTGTCAAGACCAAGAGCTTCTTCCATAGTTCTTCTCATTAAGGTGAGACAACTGGAGTTTGCGATAAGAAGAATGATGATCCCATGGCTGACCTACTCGACCTTCCACTGTCACGGCCCCACCAATATGAAGTTCCCAATGAACATAAAACCCCATTGGACCTGGCTTTATCTTCTGCTCATGATCCACTTAGAGATACAATGTCCAATACTGAGCCTCAAACACTATCCCTATTAAGACCCTTAGCCTCTACCCTACCTAAGAGCACAACCATTATGTCATTTGCACCTCAACCTCCATTTCAGAATTCGCCAAGATCGACCAACCCAACAGTTGTTAAACCACTCCAAGTTTACTCAAGGAAGAAGGAGTACAAGACTAATCTAAAGCAGGCCCATGAGTCAGAACCAAAGCTTGGAATAGAAAATCACTCAAGCAAAAGACACCATCTAGGTAAATACTCCTGCTTTTGTGTTTGATAAAAGGGAATTAGAGCTACCTATTGCAATTCAAAAAGGTAGCCGACAGTGTACACAACACCCACTCTCACATTTTGTTTCCTTTGAAAGAGTATCTCCCTCACATAAGACCTTCCTAGTCCACTTAAATTCAATAACCATACCCAAAATAGTATCTGAGGCATTAAGCAATGAGCAATGGAGACAAGCTATAAGAGTGGAAATGGATGCAGTTGAGAAGAATGGAACCTGGGAAATGGTGGAGTTTCCAAAAGGAAAAAGACCGATAGGATGCAAATGGGTATTCTTAATAAAGTACAATTCAAATGGAACTCTCGAGTGATATAAGGCAAGGCTGGTAGCAAAAGGTTATACCCAGACCTTGGCATCGATTATCAAGAAACTTTTTCCCCTATAGCAAAGATGAATATGGTGAGAGTCTTGTTATCATTGGCTACTAATCTTGACTGGACTTTGCAGCGATTTGACGTGAAGAATGCATTTCTGCATAGGGATCTCGAAGAAGAAATTTATATGGAAGCTCCACTGAGATTTAGTGCCACTAAGGAGAATATGGTGTGCAAATTGAAGAAAGCATTATATGGGTTAAAGTAGTCATCAAGAGCATGGTTTGGTAGATTTGCAAGAGCAATGTTAGCAATGGGCTACAAGCAAAGCCAAGGCAACCATGCTCTCTTCATCAAGTTCTTGGCTTCAGGAGGAGTCACAATGCTCATAGTGTATGTAGACGACATTATTGTCACTGGCAATGATCAAGAAGAAAGAAAAAAGCTTAAAGCAAAGTTGTCCACGGAGTTCAAGATGAAGGACCTTGGTAGACTAAAATATTTCTTGGGACTTGAAGTTGCCCATTCAAAGGAGGGAATATTCATATCTCAATAGAAGTATGTGATCAACTTGTTAAAGGAAACAGGAAAAGCATAATGTAGACCAGCTGAAACACCCATTGAACAAAACCACAGACTTGGAGAAGCCGTTAATGATGAGCCGGTAGATAGAGGGATGTACCAAAGACTTGTTGGGAAGTTAATCTACCTTTCTCACACTAGACCAAACATAGCCTATGCAATCAGGGTTGCAAGCCAGTTTATGTAGAATCCAAAAGGGATCCATCTCCAAGCAGTGTATAGAATTCTACAATATCTCAAAACGAGTCCAAGACAAGGCCTACTCTTCAAGAAAGGATCGCGTATGAGCTTGGAAGTGTACACAAACTTGGACTATGCGGGATCAGTCTCAGATAGGATGTCAACTTCAAGATATTGTACATTCCTTAGGGGGAATCTAGTTACTTGAAGAAGTAAAAAACAGCCAGTTGTTGCAAGATCAAGTGTAGAGGTTGAGTTTTGTGCCATGGCTTTAGGACTTTGTGAGTTATTGTGGCTAGGAATAATCCTAAAAGATCTCAGGATTTCAGTGGAGAAGCCAATGAAGTTATATTGTGACAATAAATCAGCCATCAACATCGCACACAACCTAGTATAACATGACAGTACAAAGCACATTGAGATTTATCAGCATTTCATAAAGGAGAAGCTCGATAGTGGATTAAACTATACTCCATTTGTCTCTACCGAAGAATAATTAACAGATGTGCTAACAAAAAGCCTACCTAGTCATAAGTTTCAGAAAATTGTTAGCAAGTTGGGCATGAAAAACATCTATTCCCAGCTTGAGGGGGAGTGTCAGAGAATATGTTAGTGGGCATAATTTGTGGGATTACTCAGTATGTATATGTTTGTACTAATTATAGGCTGATTTGGATAGGATTTGATTTAGGCTGATTTATTCCTATAGGGATACAGCTGTATACCTTTAAATTTCTTTTTCTATTTTTGGTGTATTTGGGCCTATAAAAGGCTGGCTTCTTGTACTAAGAATAGATGAGAAAAACTGATTCCTATTATATTATTTCTCTTCAATTTGTCACAAACAATAGTCTGAGATTGTCGGTCTAAGCCTTTAAAAATTGGGCATATGCTAGACGGATTATGCAGAAGACACAATTCTTAAAGTGACGGTCTAAATCATAAGATTCGCAATCGAGGGAATAAAGTTAGGTGCTTTATTCATGCAAAGATTGTTATGTTGTCTATATCCCTAATGAAAGATGGTTTGTTTTGACCATTAGAGGTGGACTCTACGAATAGAAATATTGGTGCATTGTCGTAGCTGACGATGTGTTGAATCAGAACACAAAGTGAATTGATTTGGATTAATAATTCTATCTCGGTAAATCAATTTACTTTAGACAATCACATGTATCGTATCTTAATCTTGAGATGAATAGTGGGCCCGTTGTCTTGACTTGTGTCTTTTAATGTACCAAAGGATGACATCCACATTTTAATAGTGGTATGCATGCCAGTACATTGGAGGCATGACTCTTAATAGCGTAGACCTATTATTCATAGATATGGAATTTATAGATCCTCTTTAAGAGTAGTGATATCCTCTTATATGTGTTATCTTGTAATTGAAAAACTAGAGCGCATAACCATTTGGATACATATGTGTAACAGAATGGTATGCTGTCTTGAAACATAAGATTAAAATAATTGAAAAAATAAGATAGAATTTATCCTTAAGCCGATTATGGATAATCTTATGGGGATACGATACACTATAATATGTCATGGAGACTTAGTTATTCGGGCTTTGTAAGTCTATATAGTTCGAGAGTGTAGTTCTAAGCTTTTAGTGGAGTAGTGTTGGAGTTGATAATTATGAAATATATATCTAGGATATTGGGTTTCATAATTATCAGGAGCTTGAACTATATAGGTCCATCAGGTCCCCTTTGCTAGCTCATAAAAATCCTATAACAATATGACGTGCTTTTTCAATAATTGGTGACTTATGTCAGATTTATTATATTGATAGAATTCGGTAAAAACAGATAGTTTATGTTTGATTATCAGTTGAATTAATTTTGTATTAAAATTAATTCAAAATAAACTTATTGAATTATGGGGATTAGATAATTCATGTCTGTGAATTGGTTGGATTAATTTTGAATAAATTAATTTAAGATAAACTTGTTGAATTATCAAGAATATTTATTTCCCTAGAGATTATCAATATATGACTGTTTTAATCAGATAACTTCTCTATTGGGTTATTTGAATTAAAACCGAGGCTCTATCCCCAAAATCTTGGGTGGGAAATAAAGATTCATTGGGAACTTTTTATTGCAAGCTTGACAGGCTGATCTTTAAGTTTGGCCTGTCAATTGAGGAGGTTCGACTGGCCAATCTGCCAGTTCGGCCTGCCGACTAAGCGATAAAAAGATCATGCATTTTCACACGGATTTTATCAAATATTGATTATGATTTGATTTTAATTCAAATTTTTGCAGCCTTATCTAATAAGGATGAATCCTGGGTCCAACCTCTATAAAAAGGGATTGAGTCTCATTATTATTCAGATCAGTTGAGAAATCTAGAGTGAGACTTTGTCAGTGAGACTCTGAAACTCCCAGGAGAGCTATCATTCACAAATCACGAATTATAGCTTTGGGTATTTCTCAATTGGTTGAAAAGAGAGCCACCTAGTAGAAACACTAAACAATGTGAGCCTACACTTACTCCAATCGTGGATAAAGAATAGCAAAGAATGCTAGTTGGTTGAGGTCCTTCTAGAACGTTACTTATCTTCATTGATTACAGGTGCTTTTCGGCACACACAGGTTAGTAAGATCTAGTTAGTTTATGCATATAGCGTATTAAACTTATGTTTTAGAAAATACTCTAATATAAAATTTTTAAATTTCACTATCTATTATTTTTCCAACAGGATGTTCAAGAACCTTGTCGGGAACAGTCATGACTCCCTTGAGGATAGATCCGACCTTCCCGGACAAGCCTATTGCTTGCTAAGATACCCTTTGTAGTCTGCTTGGTAGATTTGGAGTCTACGTCGTCTTGGATGTCACCCCTTTGCCCTACTCAACCTCGGGCCTGTCTTCCTAGGCTAGGGGAAAAAGAGCAGGAGGCGGCTAGTGTTGAGCTTATTGTTATGCCATTTGCTGAATGAGTAACTGGACTGTGACAGCCAATTCTCGAATCGAGACTTAGGCGATCGGGTCTTCTCTATCATGATCTACCCTGGCCACGTTGCCTTGGCCACCGGATTGAGATCTCGCTACTCAGGGTCTGCCCTAAGGTCTATTCTGGTTTTGGTCTCAGTTTTAAGAGTTACCCGACCCCTCTTGTTGAAAACCCTCATCTTGAGTATTGCCTCTGGTTACCATGTTCGAATGGTAGGCTGATGTGGCTGTTAACTTTGGATGTTGGAAACGCATAAACGCCCTCCTTCTAACACCAAAATGTTGATGCCTAGCATTGGATGACTATTTATCAACACCACATGTAGCTACATACGATGCTCAGATGTCTCTTCCCTGCCAGCTTTGGCCTGTGAGGGTAGACCTGCAACAAGAAGAGGGACTCTTTGGAGGTAAAGAGGGACACTAGTGTGGTGCTAGTCAATTGATCTTTGATGGTAAAGTCATGTACTTGTCTGGCATAGTACGAAAGCTGAGCAAATGCGCTCTATTTGTAGGCCACCGCTTGAGTCAAGTGTTAGGTGGGTTTAACCCATAACCTGTGTGTCACATCAAAACCTCTCAGGGTATAGGTGACATGTGTCGCATCCTCTACTGGAGGATTGGTCTCCATTTGAGGGTGTAAATAAGGCCATATGTCGACCTTCTATGGCGAGTTGCTGCTTGGTTATAGGCTCTGACAATCTAACCCAAGTATGTGTTCTTACCGAGGAGGCGATACCTTGTGTCGCAGCCAGGGGGCCTTGTCGAGCATCTCGAGAGGAAATGCTAATCTTAGAAGGTTGTAGATTGTCTTTTCGGTGAACTTTACTAAGCACATCTATCGAATTGTCGTGGAGGCAGTCCTCGAGAATAGCGTCGAGCACACCCCCAACAACTATGGTGGATCATGTCCTGATAAGAATGACCCCATAAATGCACCGAGGAGTTGTGCCTGGACGCAAGATGTCTGGTATAATAGTTATATATGGCGTTGAAGATTTCCATAAAGGATGTTTTATAGCTTTGTGCGTGAGACTTTCCTAAGGGGTAAGCGATAATGATTTTTGTTGTGATTTTTATTTTAGCTTTAGGGTATATGGACTTGTCAAATCAACTTGGTTTTTGTGATAAAGAGCAACCTGTGTGAGCTGAAAGATTGTATTTAGCGTATTTAGCACATGGGGCGTTTATTGGGTGATTATCAATCGACTTGGAGGGTGGATAACTGTCGCTTCTCTCCCAACACATCACGTGTGGTTAGGTGGGAGCCTCCTTCAGTTGTGATGGTTAAAATTGACATTGATGCGGTTGTCAAGTGGGGTTTCAATAAGGTGGGAGTTAGGATTGTTATTCGAGATGCTGAGGGATGGATCCTTCGTGCCTCAACTGAACAAATTACTGGTTTCTTTTCACCTCACTTGGCGGAATGGATGACTGTTCAAGAAATGGATGATTGTGTGGCTTCTTATGTTTGATTCTTGAATCAAATGACGATTCAAGATTGTTCTTCTCAATCTCTTAAAGAAAATATTATAGATTGTTCTCCTTAATCTCTTAGAGAAAATATTATGGATGACATTAAGAAAATTATTAGTGTGCTTAGGGGTGTCATCGTTAGTTTTCGTCGGATTTTGATTGGTTGGTTTTCGACTGATGGCTGTAGATTTTGAGAAAGTGAAACCGAAAATCAACCGAATAAATAGAGAGTCGGTCAGTTTTTAACCGACAACGGTCAGTTTTATGGCGGTCGGTTTTGGTCTTTTTTTTATTAGAGTAACCTACCAGTATACTAAAAGTAATCCAATAGTTAAAGAGGGTTTCTTTAGTCTAAATTTAATTTTGATGTATTGTGATTGTGTGGACTGGTGAATGGAGAGTCGTGTGACTTATGATGCACGGCCATTCGTGTGAGTGAATGAGGTTTTGTTTTTGTGTTTTATATGATAATTCCTCATAATATGCTTTTTCCACATTGTTTTGTTTAATTTCATGTTGAAGGAACATCATTATTGATTGCAGAAGGGAAGCCAAACATATATATATATATATATATGAATAGAAGCAAAACATCCTTGTAATAACGTCATTATTGGGATAGAAGTACTTGGAGTTAATAGAATTACTACAAGCATATATATAAATATATAACATGTAATTTCAGATCTTAAAGGATCGGTTAGTTATCGACAGACCAAAAAATTGCTTCCAAAAGCGAACTGCCAAAAACGTATGGACGATTGGTTTTCAAGCCAACTTGGTCAATTTTTGTGTCTAAATTGATTTTTTCACAGTCTGTTTTAGTTTTTTGGTTATTTTGAATAGTCCTATTTGGCAAATTATTTTCTTATGTTGTCTAATTTTATAACTTGACTAGATGTTATATTCAATATGGAGATATTGGTATGAAGGAAAATATTGATACTCTAAATTTTAAAAATTTGGAAAAAATATTGATATATATATATATAGAAATATAAAAAAAGATTATATAAACTATGAGTATTTGTTTTAAACTAAAATACTGATATAAATTGAAGTCTAGTAATAGACAATACACTAAACGTCTATAGACATTAGATCTACAATTAAATCAAATAAGGTTAATGCGTAATTTAAATGTTAATTCGGATTAAATAGGTCCTTTGATCATTGTTATTAGGTCATAACATGGTCAGGAAATTTGGTTAGCCGCGTGATATAATCGGGAATACTTAAAATATGCATGTAATTAAATGAAAAAAAAAAATAAAGCAAAAGATACCACATAAAAGATTTATAACGGTTCACTCAAATGTTGAGCTTTGTCTACTATTGAGGAGCTCCCTTTTCACTGATAATCAAGATTTGTACAAATTACAGTAATTTTTGAAAGTAATGTATGCTTGAATGGAGGAGTAAGAATCTGAAAAATGAGAAGAGAGGAAAGTATTCATGTAGAGTAGGTAAAGAATTTGGAGTGTAATAGATCTTAAAAATAAAGAGTTCTTGGCCTATTTGTAGAGGCCTAAATCGACAAAGTAGGTTCTTGATAGTGGGAAGTGGGTTTGCATAGTGGCTGATGGAATAAGACACATGATAAGTGTTGGGTTTTGTTGAATTTTGTGATTCAAATACGTAGTAGAAAATTAAAAATTAATTCCCACAAAACCCTCGTAGGATCCATGCAATTTGATTTGATTGATTAGAAAGTCATAGAATCTTACTAGGATGACAAAAAGGCAAGATTCTCGAAGGGAGAGAGTGGGTTCACTCCGGTGACACCCTAACTCGAGCTTTTAGTATTTGGGATCGGATTCAGATGTTGTTACTTAGAGCAACGCCCTCTGCAGGTATCCACACGAACAGACTCTCTCAAAAACGAATTGGTGTGCTAGCACCCTCTCTTTTGCGTTAAAAGACTCTCTCTAATTTTAGGGTTTTAATGTTTTTCGCCTTTTTAGAATGATAGAATAGCTTCTTTCTTCTTAATTCGGCTAAAAACCCTAAAGCATATATATATATCTGTTGACTTCGAGACAGAGTCAGATTGTCAATAGGGTAAACTGTCATTCGAATATGATTCAGATAATCTAGACAATGTCTGTAATTCAAATTTGATTCAGAAAATCTAGGTAATGTCAGTAATTCGAATATGATTTAGATAATCTAGATAATGTCAGATTCAATGAACGTAGATATATCTAGTCGATCGAATTTGGACATTATCAGGTTTATTGAACCTAGACACAGTTAACCAAAAATTTGTTCTTGATTTGTTCTAAGTGTACGACCCTGTAGGTTCACATAACGTTGGTAGTGGACTTATAATTCTGTTTCTAGCCCATAAATTATAAGCGGCCTCTAGCAAGACATGATAACCCAAGTTATGCGAATATCAATAATCCGACATAACCTAATCCACGATAAGTATTAAAGTCCTTTCTGTCACTAGATAACTTGATTAAACATAAGGCATGGTTTATGTCATCCTTATACTATTTAAACATATTATTTCTCGATCTTAAGTAGACTGATATTGATAACCTTTATCAATTCATTTCAATATGGCCATACATTTTACTTCAGTTTAACTTATCGAGGGGCCCATAGATATCTTTCTCATGATAAATAAGGGACAAATTGCTTCTTAATCACTCACATTCCTCACATGATTCACTTTATATCCAACGACAATCTATTCCATCATCCTGTTAAAGATAATATTAGATTGTGTCAAAATATAGAACTTGTCATGTAGGAAACCATAATGATTTCAGGTCAGAGGACTAGGATAATACTATTGTAATGACAATCACTTATGACAATTACCCATGTAGTATTCTCATAGCGGGTCGATCCAATACATCATTTCTCAAATATGTATCTATGAGTTGACTTAGTATCTCATACACATGATTAGTAAAAAATAATCATCAGTCAAACTTCATACTAGTCTCTATTCATTATTATCCCAATAAGAATGACTAACTAGGGATAATTTAGAATATAATTCAATTTTCACCTAAGAGTTTTACTATCAAGTCACATACTTGATGACCTTAGGCAGAATTAACTATTCATAAAATAATAATAATGATAATGAAAATGCCTCTTTATTAATAAAATGCAAATATAATGAAGTCAATATGTGGTCATTACATAATTGGCCTAGGGCACATCACTAACAATCTCCCACTTGCACTAGGCCCAATCAATATTGTATCTAATACCCAATGACCTAGTATGACTCTCATGCTTAGGCTGTGGAAGAGGCTTAGTGAGTGGATCAGCAACATTGTCATTTGTAGGTACTCTGCATATCTTCACGTCTCCTCTCTCAATGATTTCTCGAATGAGATGATAACGTCTGAGTATGTGTTTAGATCGTTGATGTGATCTAGGTTCCTTAGCTTGTGCTATGGCCCCATTATTATCACAATACAAGTCTACTGGATCTGATATACTAGGAACAACACCCAATCCAGTAATAAACTTTTTGATCCAAACTGCTTCTAGGCTGAGGCGGCTATATACTCAGCTTCTGTTGTAGAATCAACAACGGTGTCTTGCTTTGAACTTCTCCAGCTCACTGCACCTCCATTCAAACAGAACACATAACCTGACTGCGATCGAAAGTCATCCTTGTCGAGACTAGGAAGCTGGCATCTGTGTAACCACTTACAACAAGCTCATCTTCCTTTCCTCCATACAGTAAGAATGCATCCTTAGTTCTTCTCAAATACTTAAGGATATTCTTGACTGCTATCTAGTGACTTTCACCTGGATCTGATTGGTATCTGTTGGTCATGCTTAAGGCATATGAGACATCAGGTCGAGTACATAACATTGCATACATGATAGATCCAATTGTAGAAGCATATGGAATCTTATTCATGCGGTCTCGCTCATCTTGTGTCATTGGACACTGAGTCTTGCTGAGACTAATTCCATGTGACATGGGCAAGAATCCCCTCTTGGAATCTTGCATACTAAACCTATTCAATACCTTGTCAATGTATGTACTCTGACTTAGGCCAATAAGCCTCTGAGATCTATCCCGATAGATCTTGATGCCTAGAATATAGGCAGCTTCACCTAAGTCTTTCATTGAGAAACAATTCCCTAACCATGATTTAACATTTTGTACAGTAGGGATATCATTTCCAATGAGCAATATGTCATCAACATATAGCACTAGAAAGACTATTGTGCTCCTACTAACCTTCTTGTAAACACAAGGCTCATCTTTATTTTTAATGAAACCAAACTCTTTGATTGATTCATCAAAACGAAGATTCCAACTCCAAGATGCTTGCTTCAATCCATAAATGGATCTTTGAAGCTTGCAAACCTTTCCAGAATTCTCAGGACTAACAAAACCCTCGAGTTGTGTCATATACACATCCTCAAGTAGGTTTCCATTAAGAAACGCTATTTTGACATCCATTTGCCAGATCTCATAATCATAGCATGCAGCTATGGCAAGGAGAATCTGAATGGATTTAAGCATAGCAACTGGTGAAAAAGTTTCATCATAGTCTATACCATGTGTTTGTTTGAAACCTTTTGCAACCAGTCTTGCTTTAAAGGTATGCACATTGCCATCCATGTCTGTTTTCTTTTTGAAAACCCACTTGCACCCAATAGTTTTTAAACCATTAGGCGGATCAATCAAGGTCCATACTTGATTATCATACATGGATTGCATCTCTGACTTCATGGCTTCTAGCCATTTATCACAGTCAGGGTTATTTATGGTCTCTTGGTAGGATATGGGCTCATTTTGATCCACAATCATCACATCATTATTATCAGTTAAGAGAAATCCATATCTCTTAGGGCTCTGATGTGTCCTACTAGACCTCCTCGGGCCTTGTGCTACTTGTTTAGGCTCAACAACTACTTGTTGATCAAGTTGAGATTCCATAAGTGGTTCAATGCATATTTTGTGGTTCTTGAATTTCTTCAAGTTGAACTTTACTCCCACTAGTTCCTTTAGAAATGAATTCCCTTTCCAAAAAGACACCATTTCGAGCAACAAACACTTTGTTCTCAAAAGCATTGTAAAAGTAATATCCTTTAGTTTCTTTAGGATATCCCACAAAAAGGCATTTGTCTGATTTGGGTGCCAATTTATCTGAAATTTGACGCTTTACATAAGCTCACATCCCCAAATCTTAAGAAAAGACAAATTGGGTGACTTCCCAGTCCATATCTCATATGGTGTTTTTTGAACCGCCTTTGATGGAACTCTATTCAGTATGAACGCAGCAATTTCCAAAGCATATCCCCAAAAGGATATTGGAAGATCTAACTAACTCATCATAGATCGGACCATATCCAATAAAGTGTGATTTTGTCCATTCAGACACACCATTCCATTGTGGTGTTCCTGGTGGAGTCAATTGTGAGACTATCCCACAATCTCTAAGATGATCAATGAATTTTTGGTTTAAGTATTCACCACCTCGATCTGATCGAAGTGCTTTAAGACTTTGACCAAGTTGATTTTGTACTTCATTTTTGAAAATTTTGAACTTTTCAAAAGATTCAGACTTTTGTTTCATTAAATAGACATAATCATGTCTATTTAAATCATCTGTGAAAGTAATGAAGTACTGAAAACCACCTCTAGCAGTAGAACTTAATGGTCCACATACATCAGAATGTACAAGGCCCAATAAGTCATTAGCCCTTTCACTATGTCCAATAAAAGGTGTCTTAGTCATTTTGCCTAATAAACAAGACTCACATACTTCAAATGATTCAAAAACAAGTGAATTCAAAAACCCATGTTGATGGAGTTTTGAAATGCGTTTCTCATTTAGATGACCCAAATGACAATGCCAAAGATAGGTAGGGTTTAAATCTCTAGATTTAAACTTCTTTGTATTAACATTATAGATGGACTTTTCATTTGTGTTTTCAATGTTTAGAACATAAAGACCATTCGTTCGTGGAGCATATCCATAGAAAATGTTATCACAGTAAATAGAGCATTTATTATTCCTAATAATAAACTCAAAATTTTCTTTGTCCAAACAAGAAACAGAAATAATATTCCTACTCATAGTAGGTGCATAATAACAATTTTCTAAACTTAAAACAAGTCCACTAGGCAAAGTCAACTCATATGTTCCTACAGCTAAAGCAGCAACTCTTGCTCCATTTCTAACTCGTAGGTCTACTTCGCCTTTAGCCAAGATTCTACTCCTCTTAAGACCCTGTATATTGGTACAAATGTGAGATCTAGATCCAGTATCTAATACCCAGGAATTAGAAGTAGACAAATTGACTTCTATAACATAAATACCTGAAGGAGTAGTCGCACTACTCTTCTTCTTCTTCAGATCATGCAAATAGAGCTTGCAGTTTCTTTTCCAATGACCAGGCTCATTGCAGAAAAAGCATACTCCTTCCTTTGGTGGTTTATCCTTTGGTTTAGGATTGGGCTTGGGGTTAGGCTTGGGCTTCTTAAAGTCCTTGGAAGCCTTATTCTTGTTGTTACCCTTTCCTTTCCTTTTCATACCTTTCCCTTTATTAACCATCAGAACATCTTTGGTATTCTTGGTGTTCTGTTCAATAGTCTTAAGCATCCCATGCAACTCAAAAACAGTCTTCTCTATATTATGCATGTTGTAGTCCATAACAAACCCATCATATGCATCTGGTAAAGATTGCAGAATGATGTCAACAGCCAACTCTTGGCTAATCTCAAGACCAAGTTTCTACATATGATCAAGATGACCCTTCATCTTCAGAACATGAGGACTCACTAAACTGCCAGTAGTCAACTTGCATGAGAGTAATGCCTTTAAGGTGGCAAACCTCTCAATTCTAGCTTTCTCTTGAAACATTTCCTTGAGATGGCCTATCATGGTATAAGCCTCCATTTCCATCAGTTGCTTCTGAAGCTCTGATTCCATGCTTCCAAGCATGAGGCAAGTGACATCAACAAAGTCATTGAGATGCTTACTATGAGCATCCTTTTGAGCTTTAGGAGCATTAGCAGCTGGTTCATCAGGGATAGGTTGATTAAGGACATATTCTTTCCTTTCTTGCTTAAGAACAATTCTCAAGTTTCTATACCAGTCAAGGAAGTTAGTCCCATTGAGCTTATCCTTCTCAAGGATCGTTCGCAGTGACAAGTTAGATGAGGTGTTTGATGCCATTATCTACAACAAATA
>CAMOHE010054935.1:10833-34496 GCA_946598075.1 Artocarpus hirsutus | reverse complement strand
GTCACCTACAAAAGTACGGTTAAGTAAGCTCATTGAGGTAAGTACATTCTCACCTGCAACATGATGAATTTTATGAAAAGTATGAGTTTTATGAAAAGTTTGAAATCTATGTACATGATCATGGTTTTATGATGATTTTCTCATGATAATTTTTCATGAAGTATTATTATGAAAGCTTATGCATGTTTTGGATGATAACGTTTTTCAAAGCATGAAAGTATAAGTATGTATAGGTATCACCTAAATAAGTGTTGCACACCCAATGTTATGTTATGTTAAGTTATGTGTCATATTTGGTTTGAGATTAGCTACCCCTCTCCTCTTATGACGGCACGCCTATGATGATGATGTTATGGTGCAACACTTGGGCCCTTAAGATAAAACGAATAAGTTTTAATATGGTTGATGTAATGAAAGATATGTTCCGATGAAAATGTGCCTAGTGCACTATTATGATGATGATAATGATGAAGTTGATGATGTTCATGAAATGTTTTTAAGTTGTGAGAATTACAATGTACTTACTAAGCATTAGCTTATTGAAGTTTTACATCATGTTGCAGATAAGGGTAAGAAAGTTATGGAGTAGGCGGAGGACACTGACAAGCGTGTGAGCTAAGGAAGATGTTTTGCAAATGGAAGAACGCCAAGGAAAGAGATTTTAATGAAAAAAAATCCATGATTTACGACTCTGAGTATGTTTATTATTTTTGAATTTTAAGGATATGTTTTAAAATTTTGAGAATGTTTATTTGATGGACTTTTATTATTTTATAAATTTTCTTCTGCATTTGAAACTTTAAAATTGGTTTTTGAACGAAATTTTTTTTACAGCTTAGCCTGCCGACCATTACTAGTCGGACTGCTGAAGGTCTTTAATGGGCCTACCGATTGCCAAGTATCGGCCTGCCAATCTTGTTGATTTTAAAACCCCATTTTGCAAAGCCTCGGGCGGCCTGTCGATGGATGACCTTCGGCCTGCCTGTCGAGTTCGGCCTGTCGAAATCCAAAGTTTGACCTGCCGAAATGTGTTCAAAGAATTTTATTAATGTCTTCAATGGTTAATTTAATTTTCAATGATATTAGCAAACTATTTACAGGATGTTTATGGAAAAGCGGATTGTTATAATTAAGTAATTTATAATTTTGCGTGAGTTGTAAAAAAAAAAATAATAAATAATATAAAATAAATGTATGTACGGATCCTGGGTATGCTTTTCCAAACTATGATTCAAATACATGTTATTATTTATAATAGTTTTGCTTCAATTAATGGTTAAATGAATGAATACAACGACATCTGTGACGTCCAAAAAAGGGGGCGTTACAGGCTTTGGTATTAGAGCAAATTTTCATTTGCATTTCATATCGCCACATGTCAGTCCAAGTCCTCCAAGTAAGTATGTTTTAATGTTTAATGATAAGATGCAAGTAAGATGATAAGTATAAGGTTTAGATGATTGATGATTAATGCTTAAGTAGTGAAACCTGTCTCATAAGTTAGAAGACTATTCCTAAAATTCCTAACTCTTTTAGGAAATCAACTATGGACAGCCCTAGAAGAATGCAAACCCGTACCCAGACCAATGAAAGATTGATGACAATGATTGACGAGCTGCAAAGACAGCTAGAGGAGCAAATAAGAGAGATTACTAAACTAAGGGCCAATGGCCGCAATGGCAAACAACGAGGCAATGATGTGCCTCCTCTTCTTGCTCCTCAACCACAAGTCAATGAAGTACCGGCTCCTACTGCTGTACCTAGAGCGGTATATCAGGAACCTTTACTAGCAAGATGGACGAGAGCTAAGCCAGTAGACTTCGAGGGTTCTAAGGATCTATTGGTCACACAAGGATGGTTAAAGACTATTGAAGCCACTCTGAGACTCATGGGCTTCACAGACAACAAGAAGGTACTTTGTGCATCATACTGCCTTACCATAGAGGCCTAGATTTGGTGGGATGGCATTGAACAAAGTAGAGATGTTGAAGAAATGTCTTGGCCCGACTTCATTCATGAGTTCAATACGAAGTTCTTCCACATGAACATTACCAGGAAGCACTATGATGAGTTTGAGAATCTGCGCCAGAGAGATATGTCGGTTATAGATGTGGTAGCCAAGTTTGATCAACTAGCTCACCTATGCCCAGGGATGGTTAGCGACGAAAGTGAAAGGGTTTGAAGATTGATCAGGGTCCTTAGGCCAGAGATTGCTGCTATTGTTGATGGGGCTAGTCCACCTAGAAGTCAGGAGCAAGTTGTTTTGAGGGCCCAACGTGCAGAATTCCACCTGTCTAAGTTAAGAAGGAACCAGCCTCAGCCAGGTCAGCTGGCAAACCATGCAAGTAACCAGAATTGTCTTCCATATCGAAACAACAGCAACAACCACAACAACCAAAACTGGAGGAATAACAATAAGAGAAAGAGCTACCCTTAGAACCATCAGCGCCAAGGTAATAAGAGGTTTAATGGCGGCAAGTACAACAATAATAGGCAGTATCAAACATGTGCTAAATGTGGAAAGAATCATTCTGGAGAATGTCATCAAGGAAGTAATCGGTGTTTTATCTGTGGACAAGAAGGTCACTTTGTCAAGAACTGCCCCAAACAGATGAATGCCCAAGCTCAAGCTCCACAGAGAGTTCCTCCAGCCCAGCTTCATCAGATGCAAGCCTCCCTTGAAGGGCCACTAATTAGTCAAGGAAGACTTGAAGCCCCACCTACAAATGCCCGCATCTATGCCATGACGAAAGAACAGGTGGCTGTTGAAGCCTCAAGTGTGGTCATAGGTCAGATAACGAGCCTATCTACTAATGCATATGTTCTATTTGATACGGGTGCCACTCATTCTTTTGTATCCTCATCTTTTGCTAAGAAGTTAGGGCTTTGTTTAGAGCCTATGAGACAGAGATTCACTACGGCACTACCCTCCGGGGAAGTGATGATGTCAACGCACTGTTTGCGTACTATTCCCCTATGGATTTCTGATAGGGAACTCTTCATTGACCTTATTGTGATCGACATGTATGATTATGATATGATTCTTGGAATGGATTTTCTAAGCAAGTACAATGCTTCTATTGAATGCCGCAAATGAAAAGTGATTTTTCAACCAGAAGGTGAACAGAAGTTCGTGTATGTGGGCGAGTCTAGAAAGAAACCTAGCATGTTCTTATCTGCCATGAAAGCAAGGAAGTTGCTAGCTAGTGGCTATATGGGTTACTTGGCAAATATTGTAGATAAAAGCCAAGAAGAAAAGACAAGGATTGAAGATGTGCTGGTGGTAAGAGAATTTTCAAATGTGTTTCCAGATGATTTGTCAAGCCTGCCTCCTGATAGAGAAATCGAATTTCAGATCGAGCTCGCTCTAGGCACAGACCCGATTTCAAAGACACCTTACAGAATGGCCCCAGCAGAGTTAAAGGAACTTCTTATGCAATTAAAGGAACTACTTGACAAAGGCTTCATCAGGCCAAGTCATTCACCATAGGGAGCTCTAGTTTTATTTGTTAAGAAGAAGGATGGTTCTATGAGACTCTGCATTGACTATAGAGAGTTGAACAAGGTGACAAGCAAGAACAAGTACCCGTTGCCTAGAATTGATGACTTGTTTTATTAGCTTAAGGGTGCATCTATGTTCTCGAAGATTGACCTACGGTCGAAATATCACTAGCTGAAGATTAAAGAAGGAGACATTCCTAAGATAGCCTTTAGATCGAGGTATGGTCACTATGAATTTATGGTTATGCCTTTTGGTCTAACGAATGCGCCTGCAGCCTTTATAGATCTAATGAATCGGGTATTCAAGGATTTCCTTGATAAATTCATTGTTGTGTTTATCGATGACATTCTTATTTATTTGAAGAATCAAGAAGAACACAAGGAGCATTTGAAAATTGTCCTGGAAACATTAAGGAGACATAAGTTGTATGCGAAGTTCTCCAAGTGCGAGTTTTGGCTTGATAGAGTATCTTTCTTGGGCCATGTAATACCAAAGGAAGGAATCATGGTAGACCCTGCTAAGGTAGAAGCTGTTCTCAACTAGAAGCAACCTACCAACGCAAGTGAGATCAGAAGTTTCTTGGGCCTAGCCGGTTATTATCGGAGATTTATGGAAGACTTTTCAACGCCACTCACAAATCTAACTCGCAAGGGAAAGAAGTATGAATGGACAGAAGCATGTGAGAAGAGTTTTCAAGAACTGAAGAAAAGGCTAACGATAGCTCCAGTCTTGGCCATTCCAGAAGGAGACAACAGATTTGTGATCTATAGTGATGCATCCAAGATGGGCCTCAGGGCTGTTCTAATACAAAATGACAGAGTGATTGCTTACACGTCGAGACAACTAAAGGATTACGAAAAGAACTATCCCACTCATGACTTGGAGTTAGCAGCAGTTGTTTTCGCGCTGAAGATATGGAGGCATTACCTGTATGGAGTTCAATGCAAGATCTTCACTATCATCAAAGTCTAAAGTACTTCTTCACTCAGAAGGATCTAAACATGAGACAATGGAGATGGCTAGAGTTGGTGAAGGATTATGATTATGAAATCCTTTATCACCTTGGAAAAGCTAATCGAGTGGCTGATGCTTTAAGTAGGAAGTCAGTGGCTACATTGATGTCAGTGCAAGCTATGTCTCAACCTTAAGGAAGGAAATTCTAGACTTCGGTTTGGAACTTGTCACAGGCCAGTTATCAGCACTCATTCTTGCTCCAACACTGCATGATGAGATTCGAAGTATGCAAGATGAAGATGTAAACCTCGTAAGAATCAAGCAGGAAAAGAAAGAAGGAAAATGTGAAGAGTTTCAAATTGATGATGATGGAACTCTGTACCTCAAAGAATCCTTGTGTGTTCCCAACGTTAATGGTTTAAGGGAAAAGATCTTGGCAGAAATTCACGATACTCCTTACTCAATTCATCCAGGTGCAACAAAGATGTATAATGATCTAAGGGATAATTTCTGGTGGTTTGGAATGAAGCGAGATGTTGCCAAGTATGTGAGAAAATGTTTGACATGCCAGCAAGTTAAGGCTGAACACCAAAGACCTGGTGGTGATTTACAATCAATCCAAATACTAGAATGAAAATGGGAGGATATCATGATGGATTTTATCACTGGATTGCCCAGGACTATGAACGGTTATGACGCTATATAGGTCGTGGTGGATCGACTAACAAAGATGGCACATTTCATTCCCATCAAGATCACATACTCTATGGAACGGTTAGCGAAACTCTATGTCATGGAGATTGTGCGACTGCATGGGATTCCTAAGTCTATCATTTCAGACCGTGATGGCAGGTTCACTTCCAAGTTTTGGAAGCGTGTCTAGTAACTCGAACCGTTCTTGAAAGTTTTGAATTTTTCCCCCTTAATTTCCTCCATTCCCACGCCAACTTACCCTCAAATTAATTAGAAAATTCTGACATTGAAGGCGGAGAATATCCTTTACCCCATTCTTATTTTTTTTCACGTAAAAGTATTCTCTCTCTCTCTCGTTTTCTCTCTCTCATTTTCTCTCTTCTTATCACGTTTCTCTCCTTCTTCATCCTCTCAAATTTCCCCTGTTATTATTTGTTAAAATATCATAATTTCTTTGGAGTTAAATTCAAGGAAGCTTGGGAAGAATTCGTTTTAAGGTAAGAGTTTATTTTTTTTTTCAGCATTTCTAAAATTTTTCTCTCTTCAAATCGACTCTATATCTCCTTCTAGGAATGTCATCTTGCTTTGAAATTTTTATATGTTATTTATGCATGTGTTATGTGATATTCCTCCAAGTTTCACTTTATTTTGATTTTTCTATAAAAAGTTATGAATTTTCTTCTCTCCATCACTCACAGTAATTTATTGCTAATCAATCGTGTTGCACATATGTTTAGGTGTTGTTTTTGATGCTAATGCATGTTGTTATGCACGAAATTTGGTAAATATGTTCATGTGGATGTTCAATGATGGACTGGAAATTTCGGTGATAATATGGTGAATATTTCATGTGTTATAGAATTTTTATTAAGCCTAGGTTATGTGAATGCTTTAACTGTAAAGTTGTGAGACTCTTGTTATGTGTTGTCTTTGTATAATTCAATGATTTTATTTAGTGATGAGAATTCTTGTGCTACTATATTTATATGTTAATATGTGATCATGTGAATTTTAGGGTCATAATAATTCTATTTTAATTATTGAAAAATTATAATTGCATGGAACTCACTGTTTGCACTAAGAATGTATTTTTGGCCTCTGCCTTCTAAAGCATGATTTGAATTGTGTTGAATTTATTTGAAGCTAATTTTTAGATATGTTGTAATTTTATATGTCTATTATATATAGTATTTTTATGGAATTATTTTAGAATGTAGATAATTTATTATAAGAATGCAAGTGTGGACTGCTCACTGTTTTGTTATTGCTGGCATTTTTGAAAGTCAATGTTATATGATTTATTTAAATTATTAAATGAAATTTTTATGACTAAAGAAATATCATGGTGATAGGCTTATGTATTATCTTTATTCCTGCCAATTTTGGTTCTCAAATTATATGTGGATGTAAAGTTATTAATTTTTAAATTCATGGAGGTCAGAAATTTAAATGTGTTGAAAATATTGTTTCAATGTTTTACGGTTAATGAAAAATGTATGTATGATGTTTTTATGAAATGGATGTTATGTTGTGATAATTAATTCATTAAAATAAATATTAATTACCAATTTATGAATGTATGACATGAACACAATATGAAGTGAGCACATCGAGACCGCGGCGTCGTCACCTACAAAAGTAAGGTTAAGTAAGCTCATTGAGATAAGTACATTTTCACCTGCAACATGATGAATTTTATGAAAAGTATGAGTTTTATGAAAAGTTTGAAATCTATGTACATGATCATGGTTTTATGATGATGATTTTTCATGAAGTATTATTATGAAAGCTTATGCATGTTTTGGATGATAACGTTTTTCAAAGCATGAAAGTATAAGTATGTATAGGTATCACCTAAACAAGTGTTGCACATCCAATGTTATGTTATGTTAAGTTATGTGTCATGTTTGGTTTGGGATTAGCTACCCCTCTCCTCTCACGATGGCGTGCCTATGATGATGATGTTATGGTGCAACACATGGGCCCTTAAGATAAAACGAATAAGTTTTAATATGGTTGATGTAATGAAAGATATGTTCCTATGAAAATGTGCCTAGTGCACTATTATGATGATGATAATGATAAAGTTGATGATGTTCATGAAATGTTTTTAAGTTGTGAGAATTACAATGTACTTGCTAAGTATTAGCTTATTCAAGTTTTACATCATGTTGTAGATAAGGGTAAGAAAGTTATGGAGTAGGCGGAGGACACTGACAGGCGTGTGAGCTAAAGAAGATGATTTGCAAATGAAAGAACGCCAAGGAAAGAGATTTTAATGAAAAAAAAAACCATGATTTACGACTCTGAGTATATTTATTATTTTTGAATTTTAAGGATATATTTTAAAATTTTGAGAATGTTTATTTGACGGAATTTTATTATTTTATAAATTTTCTTCTGCATTTGAAACTTTAAAATTAGTTTTTAAATGAAATTTTTTTTTTACAGCTTAGCCTGCCGACCATTACTGGTCGGACTGCCGAAGATCTTTAATCGACTTGTCGATTGCCAAGTATCAGCCTGCCAATCTTGTTGATTTTAAATCCCCATTTTGCAAAGCCTCGGGTGGCCTGCCGATGGATGACCTTCGGCCTGAGTTCGGCCTGTCGAAATGTGTTCAAAGAATTTTATTAATGTCTTCAAAGGTTAATTTAATTTTCAATGATATCAGCAAACTATTTACTGGATGTTTATGGAAAAGTGGATTGTTATAATTAAGTAATTTATAATTTTTCGTGAGTTGTAAAAAATAAATAAATAAATAATATAAAATAAATGTATGTATAGATCCTGGGTATGCTTTTTCAAACTGTGATTTCAAATACATGTTATTATTTATAATAGTTTTGCTTCAATTAATGGTTAAATGAATGAATGCAACGATAAATGTGACGTCCAAAAAAAGGGGCGTTACAAAAATAAACCATCATAATAATTAAGCAATTAAAAAGAATATTAAAAATATTTAAATACGAGGTGGAACGAGTATAGGTCCTACTGGCCCACATATTATGCACACACATGTAGTATTGACAATATTACAATACAACCACAGTCCAAAATAAAAGAACAAGTTAAGATTTTACATGCCTTGATTTGTACTTTAACCTACCCAAATCTTCTACTGGTCGTAAGTCCGGTCAGCGGACTCTTCTCCAATCCTAAGCTGATGTCCACCTAGGGGTAAGATTTTAAAACAATAAAAACGTGAGCGAAAGGCTCAGTAGGACTATATCTTAAAAATAAACAAATAAATATTCTAATAGAACTTTTTAAAACAATTAAATAATTAAATAAATCAAATAAGTAATTTCATTTACTAAAATTCCATTGAAAACAGTTTGTCAAGAGTACCTTTTTAATTCTCTCGGGTAAACCAATTATTCACCACCGTAGTGGCCCAGCTGGGTTTCAGGACCTACCCCCAAGGTCGTTCACTAAACGACCCGATCTCTGATATGGCATCATGCCCATATATCTTTCTTTGATTATTAAAATCTCTGTTTACCGAATATAGTCATTTACATTCTTTAGGAAGTTCATTATGAACATTTCTCAATCATTCATAGAAAACATTTGATAAAAATCTATTTTTTTTGGCTTAAATCATTTTGAAATAGGGCTACCAAAGAAAAGGTCCTACCTCGATATCCGTGTCGGTATCCCACACTGTAATCTCGGTCCTCTATACGTTAGCTTCGTGGATCCGTGTACAACCTTAGATACAAACTAGATCTATTAGTATCTAATCCGAGATATCCTATGATATTAAATCATCTCATGGTGTCCTAGTGTGCCATTTAGGTTCACAAAATCATTTTATAAAGTCAGAATTTCAATCGGGGTTCAAAATAGTAAAAACGGGTGAAAAATCACAAAATTGAGTTATGTTCGGTCGGCCTGCTGGTCCCCCTGGTTTGGCCGGCCGAACTGCATAGGTCAGCCTGCCGGAAGACCAAGTCCAGTCGGTCAAAGTTTCCCAGGTTCGGCCTGCCGGTGGTATGAATCCGGCCTGCCGAAGATCAAGTTCGGCCTACCGATCTGGGAAATTTCAAAAATTTTCACGCACGGGTTCTCGGCCTCCCGAACCCAAATCTTCAATCTAACCTGTTTTTCTCAGTTCTCAGGCATGGATAATGATCAAAATTGATAAATAAACATTATTAAACAGTTTTTAACTCATCAAAACAAGATTTAAGCAAGATTTTCACAAAAATCCAAAAATAGAGAAAATAGAGGAAAAATGAAAAATCTTAATTTCAATCTGTTTTTATTCAAACAAAGCTTCAATTCTAGTTATTTTAAGTTACTCTAACCTAGATTCAAGCTTTTCTACGCTCAAATGAGCTCGAATATCAAAATACAAGAAAATTTAAAAAATAGGAAAACTTTTGAATTTTAGAAACTAACATCGAATCGAAGCTTTAAAACGATATTTTGTTATTGAATCTCATTCCCGAGCCTTCAATCTACTAACCCGAAGCTTGAAATCAATTTTTGGTTCAAAATTTTAGAAAGAGATTGAGAGAGTGAGAGAGGAACCGAGAGAGTGAGAGTGAGAGGAGAGAGAGCGAGAGAGAAAAATGAGGAAGAGAGAGAGAGAAATGAAATAAATAGAAGAAAAGAGAGAAAATTGGTTGCACAAGACTGTGTGCAACTACACACTATTTTCAAATCAAATTGTTTCATTGAAATTTTAAATTAACAATTAAAAACAATTTAGAATAATTAAAAATTATTAAAAGAGTAAAATAACACAAGGTTACTAAATTTTCACAAAATAATCAAATTAAGTTTAAAATACTCATTATGGCACACTAATTCACCATTTAACACTCTAATATCATTTAATTAACTTTGGGGTGTTACAGGCTAAGTACTAAATGGCAAGCCTAAGGCTGAGAACTAAGTGGCTGAAGAGGCCGAGTATTATACAGCCGACCTTAGGCCCAGAACTATGCTGTTGAAGAGGCCAAGTATTAAGCTGCTGACCTTAGGCTGAGCAGTAAGCAGCAGACCTCAAGTGGAGAATTGAGTTATCGAAGAGGCTAAGTACTAAACGATCGGCCTTAGGATGAGTACTAAATGGTCGAACTCAAGACAAGGACTATGGTTGAAGAGGCCAAGTACTAAATGACCAACCTTAAGCTGAGTATTAAATAGCCGACCTTAGTGTCATGCCCCGCCGATTGACAAAGAGTTTGCTCACTTTTCTTAGGAATTTTTTAGGGTAGTATGGCTCAAGGAAGATTCTAGAAAGGCCCAAAGTGATCTACATCGTTCCACAGCATTCTAGGAGGTTTTACCCTAGTCTAAAAGCATCCTAAAGAACCCAAAAAGTCCTAAAAGACTCAAGAGTACGTTGGAACTCTCTAGAACTTTTGAGAGACTTAGGGAAAATGTAGAATAGTGTAGAATTCTCTAGAATACTCTACACTTGTAAATATCTTCCATATTTTGCTAGAATATTCTAGATAGGATTAGCAACCGTCTAATAGATGCCATGTGTTTTGATCTAGACCATCGATTTTGAGGAGGGTGCCTGCAAACTTCATTTGAAAACAATCCAAAAATCAAAAGCCTTGTAAGGTTCTCTCAAGCTTAATACAACATTCCTTTCTATTTTTCCTTTCAAAGTTCTCCTTGTTTTCTCTTGTGTTCCCTTGTATTCTAGCCAAGTACGTGAGTAAGTTAGGCCGACTTAGCATTGGGGATGTGCTAAGGCCGCATGAGTAGCTTTGGAGAAAGTAAGCTTGTGATAGTTAGTATCAGAGCAAGGCTGAGACAATGACTAAGCATGGTGCTGCTTAAGAGGCCACAGGATCCAACCCTTTCGATGTAAAGGTGACGCAAAAGCAAGGCTGTGAAGAGATAATCGACCCTAGTGCCTTGACTAAGTAGAGTTGGCCTGAGGACTTGATCTTTGGTTTCGACTCACTCCTATCACAGGTAGAGGTGGCCATGAGTGGCGTGGAGGCCCAGCTGGATGATCTGTGCCAATGGGTGGATGGTCTTGAAGCAGAGGATGCCGCTATCCACACTACAATCTGGGGCATGTTGCTCCAACTAGAGGAGTCCTTGCGGGATGAAATTGGGAAGGTCTACGACGAGTTCATAGGAGAGCTCACCAAAATGCATCAAGCCCACAAGATGGAGATGAATAGCACACTTACACGCATTAATCATATGCACGGGGACTTAGCCCTTTGCAACCGTGCATTGATGATGAGGCCCAGTAGTTGCACCATTGAGGCTAGGCGCATTGAAGTGCTAAAGCCTAAGAGTTTCGGGGGATCATGCAATGCACGAGAAGTAGATAACTTCTTTTAGGGCCTAGACCAATACTTTGGAGCCATGGGCATCACAGAAGAGGATGCCAAGATCCAGTCCGCGGCTCTTTATCTCACCGACACAGCCATGCTTTGGTGGAGGAGAAGGCGAGGAGACATTGAAGGTACATGCACCATGACTACCTTTGATGACTTTGGAGCTTAAAAGGCAATTTTATCCTAAGAATGTAGAGGATGAGGCTAGAGCTTGTTTGCGAAGGCTTAAATAATCAGGGTCTATTTATGAGTACATTAAAGAGTTTACCAACTTAGTGCTTGAGATCCCTGATTTGTCCAACAAAGTGCCCTCTTCAATTTCATGCATGGACTCCAACCATGGGCCAAGACTGAGCTAAGGCAGTGTGGGGTAGAAGACCTTGCCACTGCCATAGCTGTGGCCTAAAGCTTGATTGACTACACAGGCCAAAAGGAGTCCACCAATAAGCCAAAGGATAAAAAGAGTGGACAAGCCAAAGGTGGGGGAGACTAGGACCATCGCAAAGACGAGCACCACCAAGATAATACCTCAAGGGGCAAGGATGAGGGCAAGCAAAAGGATAGTAAGAATTCAAGTAAGTCCAACAACAATAACAAATGCTTCCTTTGTGATGGTCCCTATTAGGCTAGGGACTGCCCACATAAAAAAGCCTTGAATTTGCTTATAGCAAGTCATCAAGATGGGACATAAGCCAATGGCGGCAACACTGGTGCACACATGGGGTCTATGCAGCTACTCAATGTGATTCAATCTACTCCTAAAACCCAAGCCAGGGGGCTACTCTTTGTAGACGTGTCTTCAGGAGGAAAGCCAACCGTGGCCATGCTCGATACAGGTGCGTCCCATAACTTTATTTCAATTGAAGAAGCCCAAAGGCTAGGACTTAAAGTGACTAGTGGAGGAGGCTCCATCAAGGCAGTCAATTCAGCTGCTTGACCCATTCACGGTATAGCCTGAGGAGTTAAGACCAACGTGGGAGCTTGGTCCAGACATATGGACTTCTTAGTTGTTCCAATGGACGACTTTAAAGTTGTCTTGGGACTAGAATTCTTGGGCCAAGTCAAGGCATCCTAGTACCATTTGCCAATAGCATGTGCATCATGGATGGCAACAAGGCTTGTGTAGTGCCAACAATTAAGACCAACAAGAAAGACACAAAGGTGCTCTTGGTGATGTAGTTTAAGAAGGGCATCTGGAGGGATGAGGAAAGCTACTTGGCTATCCTTAAGGAGTATGACGATGATGAGCTAGGGCCACCAGAAGTTGAGCCAAAGGAGGTAGTAGCTATCTTGGAGGAGTTTAAGGACATTGCACCAACTGAGTTACTAAAGAAGCTATCACTAAGGAGGGAGGTAGACCATTAGATTGAGCTGGAGCTAGGGACAAAGCCACCAGCCATGGGTGCATACCGCATGGCACCACCAAAATTAGTAAAACTAAGAAGGCAACTCAAGGAGTTATTCGATGCAGGGTTCATCAGGCCTTCCAAAGTCCCATTCGGTGCACCAACCCTATTCCAAAAAAAGAAAGATGGTTCCTTGTGCATGTGCATCGACTATAGGGCACTTAACACGATCACAGTAAAGAACAAATACCCTATATCTCTGATTGCTGATTTGATTGTTCAACTAGGTTAAGCCCACTATTTCTCGAAGTTAGACCTTTGCTCGGGGTACTACCAAGTTTACATAGCCGAAGGAGGCGAACCAAAGACTACATGTGTTACAAGGTATGGGTCTTATGAATTCTTGGTTTTGCCATTTGGACTAAGCAATGCACCTACTACATTTGTACTTTGATGAACAAGTTGTTCCACTTGTATCTCGATAAATTCGTGGTCGTCTATTTCGACAACATAGTGGTGTATAGCAAGACCCTAGAGGAGCACATGCAACACTTAAGAGAGGTGTTCAAGGTACTATGGGACAATGAGCTATACATCAAGAAGGAGAAGTGCTCTTTTGCCAAGCCAGAAGTGGTCTTCTTAGGGCACAAGATCAGAGATCGCTAGCTAGTGATGGAAGATAGTAAGGTGCATGCTATCCAAACTTAGGAGCAACAATCAAGGTACACGAGCTACGATCCTTTCTTGGGCTAGTAAACTACTACCGCTGTTTTTTCAAGAGCTATTCGACGAGGGTTGCCCCACTGATCGACCTTCTCAAGAAGAACACGTCATGCGACTTGATGGTGAAGTGTCAAGAGGCCTTTGAAGACGTAAAGAAAGCAATTAGTGAGGAGCCCATACTCGGCCTACCCGATCATACCAAACCGTATAAGGTACACATAGATGCTTCTAATTTTGCCATTAGAGGTGTTCTCATGCAAGAGCGACACCCAATTGCTTACGAAAGCTGAAAGCTTAACGAGACTGAGCGATGCTACATAGTGCAAGAAAAAGAGATTACAACCGTCATCCATTGTCTTAGAGTATGGTGCCATTGTCTACTTGGTTCAAAGTTTGTGATCATGATCGACAACTTTGTAACAAGCTACTTCCAGACTCAAAGGAAACTCAGTCTAAAATAAGCTAGATGGCAAAATTTCTTGGCCAAGTTTGACTATGTCATGGAGTACAAACTAGAAAAAATGAACGTGGTAGTTGATGCACTAAGTTGAAAGGCGAAGTTATCGAGCATTTCTTAAGTTACTAGTCCACTATTAAGCCAAAATCAAAGAAGGACTAAAGGCAGACCCTCAAGCACAAAGTATCATTGCTTTGGTGAATGAACGCAAAACCTAAAGGTTTTGGCTAGTTGATGACATCCTCTACACCAAAGGCAACTGTATGTATGTGCCAAAGTGAGACTACCAACAATTGTCCTTTCGAGATCATCATGGGGCAACAACCAATAACTCCCCTTTCCTTTGCCATTTGCTATGAAGGAAAAAGCCCAGCTGCATTTAAGTTTGCCAAGTTGTGGCATGAGTAGGTAGAATTAGCCTAGGCAGTGTTGCACAAGGCGGCAAAATGCATGAAGAAACAGGTGGACATGAAAAGGAGGCACATAGAGTTTAAGGAATGAGACCTTGTCCTAGTAAAACTTTTGCCACAACAATTCAAGACACTTAGGAAGGTCCATAAGGGTCTAATATGTAAGTATAAAGGACTTTTTGGGGTAATCAAGCGTATAGGTAAGGTTTCATATAAACTACACCTTCCACCCAAGCTTAAGATTCATCCAGTCTTCCATATGAGCATACTCAAACCATACCATGAAGACTTGGAAGATCCATCAAGGGGAGTCTCCCATCGAGCACCCATAGCCATGGTTACTTCCTTTGACAAGGAAGTCGATCAAATACTAGTGGATCGAGTCATTCGAAGATAGGAGTACTTTATTAAGTGGAAGGGACTGGCCTCGGTGGAGACTAAGGTGGCACTTTGGCAATTCAAGCACAAAATCCAATATTACCATGGGGACGAGATGAGGGCGTCGCGAGCATAGGTGGGGGAGAATGTGACATTTCTCCAATCTACAAAGAGGCTGTTTTCTTTTCTTGGGAGTTTTTGAGGGTAGTATGACCCAAGGAAGATTCTAGAGAGGCCCAGAGTGATCTATACAGTTCTACAGCATTCTAGGAGGTTCTACCATACTCTAGAAGCATCCTGAAGAACTTAGAAAGTCCTGGAAGGCTCAAGAGTACTCTAGAACTCTCTAGAACTTTAGAGACACTTAGGGTAATGTAGAATAGTGTAGAATTCTCTAGAATACTCCACACTTGTAAATATCTTCCATATATTGCTAGAATATTCTAGATAAGATTAGCAACCGTTGGATAGATGCCATGTGTTTTGATCTAGACTATTGATTTGGGAGGAGGGTGCCTATAAATAAGGGACAACCCCTTTATTTGAAAACCATCCAAGAATCAAAAGCCTGTAAAGTTCTCTCAAACTTAATACAACATTCCTTTCTAGTTTTCCTTTCAAACTTCTCCTTGTTTTCTCTTGTGTTCCCTTGTATTCTGGCCAAGTGTGTGAGTGAGTTAGGTTGACTTAGCATCAGCGAGGTGCTAAGGCTGCACGAGTAGCTTTGGAGAAAGTAAGCTCGTGACATTAGGCTAAATACTAAACAAGCAACCTCAGGCTGGGAACTTAGTGCCTAAAGAGCCAAGTACTAAACGGCAGACCTAAGACCAAGAATTGAGTTGTTGAAAAGGCCAAGTATTAAATGGGTGTCCTTAGGCTAAGTACTAAAGGTCATAGGCTGCAACAAGTAATAAAGTATATGAGTGAAGTATTGTTTCCTCAAGGACTGTTTCCTAAATTTTTACTAATTACTATAATGGAAATAACTTAATTTTGTCTAGGTGGTTAAATAGAGGAATAGTAAAATTGAAAACGAAAATAAAAGAAGAAAGCAAAATAACATAAAATTCAGAGAATAAATGCTATCCTTATGTTTATCCTATTTAGTCATTGCTAATTTGTATCCCTTAATTCATTAATCGAGGTACTAATAACACCTCATTACCTCTCCTGAGTATTAAATAAGATAATATGTATAGGCACTTAAAGCGATATCCTTATCTACCCAAATGCATATAGACTCACTACATTCAAGCCTCACACATGATTGCCCAAGCATTCTGGCCTCCCTGACTTACTAACACTTAGGTTGTGTTACTCAAATCTAGCATATTGATTCCCTCTCTCATGTGTCAATCCTACCTATCTAAATCAACTAATCTATTGGCCAAGTAAATTAGAGACACTAAGCTTAGAGCACACAATGAATTGAAATGAAATTTCATTAACAATAACCAAATATTCAATATATAGTTCAAATAAAGCTAGATCAAAACCCTAGACTAAATATTTAGCTCATCATAGTGCAAATAAAAAACATAAACAAACCCATATATGAAGTCATGTTCAACACAAAATCAAAATAAATAAATAAAAGAGAGGGGAAAGAAATGAAACTAATTAATGATTTTGAGCTTCAAGTCTTCAATTCTTCCACCAATCTCCAATGAACTCCAAGATTTCAAGCTTCACAAAAATGCATTTTTCTTCCTCCAAAAGCCAAAAAAGCAGCCATAGTTGATTTCCCAAATGTTTATCTCTCCCTTCTAAAAAGCCTCGCAAACCCCTTTTATGGGTACCTTTTTTGAGAAGTTCCTATTGGGATTAGGTCATCAACATGTATTGGCATTGCAATAAAAATATCCTCACTATAGCCTTAAACCACAGAATTGGGAAAATGGGGATTAGGTTTGGTGTTGTGCTGCATCAAGAGACTTAGGTGTTGTAGTGCCTAGGTTCTACCAAGATTAGACCTGCATGCGTCAAATGGCGCTATAGCAAGGCTTTTTGGTACTACAATGCCAAACTTTGTTAGCTTCCATTGGCTTTCTATTGAAAATCAAGTAAAAAAATAAATAGTAAAATAAAACCTAAAGTAACATAAAAAAACATAATTAAAAGCAAAATTGAGTAAATCTCAGTTAAACTTAAATAAACAGAAAAACATGCAATAAAAATTATTAATTCACTGCATAAACTAATCAAATGTATAGGTTGGGACAAAAATCTCAACCTATCAAATTCCCCCAAACCTATAATTTTGCTAATCCTTGAGCAAACAAAAGGTAACCATTAAAAGAGAAATATGAAGAACCCGAGATTTCAAAATAAAAGCACAATGAAAAGTGTTTGATTGTCGTAACTCGAGCCTCAAAGACGTTAAAGGTTTAATGGCTCTAACAATATTACAAGCACCATTCATGTTTAGAATTTCAATCCAAGTGCTAAATTTACCCTATTTTTTATCCTTGTAGTGTGTGTGTTTCCCCTTTCACTCATCCCATTGCCACTTAGATAACTTTATACAACTAAGTAGGTTACAAGTGATCCCTTAAATAAAGCATTCCATGAACTTCATAAGCTCACTTTTCCTACCTATCTCCATAAATGTAGACTAGCACACCACTAAAGATCATTAAGTCTTTAATAGGCTTGTAATGTAAGGCTTAGTAAGGGTAGGATGTAGGGAAATTATGTGGCTTAGATCACATCTTAATCACATTACTATTCCAAGACCTTCATAGAGCTCAATTTCACACTTTTGAGTAAAACCTCAAATTGTGTCAACTTCCTTGATTAGCTACTTTATTTCCCTTATTTTCTTTCTTTTTTTAATTGGCCTTAGCTACACCCCCAAATTTGTTTCCTTCTTTCTTTGTATGAGTTAAGGGTGTAGCACTGTTTCTTACTTTTTTATTATTATTTTTTATATTCAATTTCACACATAAAGACAAAACACAAAAGGAAAACATTCTAAACTCTACCCTTCCTCCCATATCTTAGTGAAGGTCCAAAATTAATTTCTAGAAGGATTAATATGCTTAGAATAGGGAAAAAATATGGAAATAATATAGTAAATAGGCTAACAGTGTGGGGAACAAAGAAAGGTAAAATTCAACCCAAAGGGGGTATATTATGGATACAAATGTATCAAAGTAGGCTTAAAAGGTTCAAACGGTCCACAGATGGCTTAAATCATGCCTTAGTGATCTCTAGCCTTGGATTTTGCCTCAATAGGTAATCAAGTGAGTTCTAGCATTCTTCAGATTATAAGGCTACCTATACTGCATAAAGCTTCCCCAAGTGTGAAATTGGCTAAGTGTGTGGGGGCATTTGTGCTCTAAGGTGAAGGATTAAAAACAACGCTAATCACACAAGGATCAAGCATACAAACATCACTATGCAAGTCATCTTCAAAGAGCCAAATTTGAATTTAATTCAATGCTATCATCGGCCTTTTTTATTACAAAACATAACTTACTGTTCACAAAAATGAGTTTTGTTTCTTCTCATTCTCAATTCTCTTATTCAATTTTTTCTTTTTTTTTTAAATAAGGAAATTAAACCAAAACAAAAAAATAAAATGTATAGAAGTCATAACAAACCTAAACATTCCCCGCTTGTTTGACTATTGCTATGCTATTTTTGGGTATCAAACGGACCTCACCATAAGGTAATTTTAATGTGGCTGATTTCCTCTCTTTTGCAATTAGGTTTGCTACAGCACCTGCTTTTCTAACTAATTGTCCACCCTTTCTAAGTGTGATTTCTATGTTATGTATGGTCGAGCCTAAGGGCATATTGGTTGAATAAGATAGCAAAAGCAAGCAACAAGCACATCAGTAGTTCATACAAAAGTAAAACCCTTAACCTAAACTAAAATCAAACATTGTCCTCAATGTTACAATTAAGAACAAATAAGGTTAGGGAAACTTCTCTGAGAGGTAAGGTAGGGAGTCATCACCTATTCTTCTTCTTCATCCTCCTCTATTGCTTCTTCTTGTCGAGGTGGTGGCTTCTTCTTGTATGGTTGGTTAAGGTGCTCGAGAACGAAGGAATCTAAGGGAAGCTGGTCATGTTAGAACTTGCACTAATGCTAAACTATTGGAACATATTGCCTAACACTTTAAAGTAGTTTTGGTCTGTGCTGCTTTCTTAACTTGCCACTGTTGTTGCTAGGCAAGTTTTAATCATAGCTCTTGAATGTCTTTTCCTTGCTACCCCAAAATATCTTAAACATGGGCTTAGGTCATTTTTCCCTTTCCTTTTGGAGGCCTTGAAGAACTTGCTTCCTCATCTCTTTTGAGCTCATTCATCTCAATCCGCATAAGAGCATTGTGGTTGAGGGGCTTTTTCAGCATATAAACCTCTTACCCTTAAGTGTGACTCCTAATTTAACCAACAACTCAAGGATCAATGTTGGAAAAGGTAACTCCACACCAAGGTTGTTTGCCACATGATGAATAACTACATGAATTCAACTGCCTACGTTGATCATCATACATTTCGTTATGGTATATAACATCAAAGTCTGCTCTTGAATGACTCAATGAGACACATGTGAGGCTCAATTTGGCACAAAGGGAGTGGAGCCAAAATTTTATTCTTGGTTCTAACTCATTCGACAAAAATGTCAACCAAGTTCCTTTCACCTCCGTCCATTTGAATTTTCTCCCACCACAAATTTCTTTAGCAACTTCATCAAGGTCAACCAAGTCTTTAAGCATACTAAGTCAGTCTACTATAGGGATGGAGATTTTGCAATGTCTATTGATTGATGTAACATCAAACTTGATGGCTTTACCCTTTCTGTCATCGTACTCCTTATACATTCCTTGGCATTGGCATAGAATTCCCTTATCACTGTCATGGATGCCGAACCTAGTTGCTTTGCAAATTATTGCCACCCTTGAGACTCAATATAGCAAGTAATATTTGGGTCATATTCATTACTATACAAATCAAAACCCCATTCCTTAATGACCTCCCATTTCAACTTTGAATTTGTAAAGCTATCTTGAGCTTCCACCCATTTGAATTTTGATGAATTACACGGCTTAGAGTCAGAGCGGCCTCTTTTGTTAGTAGCTTTTTTGAACGGTATCTTCACAATTACTAAAGCAATGACTATCTCAACACTTATCAAGCCCAATTAATATCCACCACAAACGAAATCATAAAACCAACCAACCATATCACTTCAAACACTCAAATTTGCACAATTCAACCAAAATAAGTACAACAACCACAACAATACCAAAGTAACACCACAACACCAAAATTACTCCAAAATGCCAAAAATTACCACAAACACACTTTACAAGGTTCAAAACCATGACTATAACTCCACAAAACCTCAACATGCTCAAAATTCAAAAAATTTACCATAAAAAGTTTTTGACAATCCAATAACCAAAATCACCAACCAAATGCCATCAATAAATCATTAATTTGTTACATTATCAATTTCTACCATAATTTTCACAAGTTTCTAAGTTCTAAATCACCAAAATAAAGAGAAAACCTACTTTTAATCTCAGAAAAATCCACCAATTTCTACAAATTTGGAGTGATAAACTTACTTTTTAGAGAATGTTGGTGTAGAGTGTGAACTTCACTTTGAACCCGAGGCCCAAATGCTTTTGAATATGGAGAAGATGATGGTAATGACTAGACTTGGTGATGAGTGTGGGTGAGGGTGATTTTTGGTGAGAAAGATGGAGATTTTTTATAGAGGATGCAATTTTGATGGAAGAAAGTGTAATTAAGGAACGATTTGATTAAGAAAAATGAAGTTTAGGAAGGATTTAGTGGAGTTTTGGGGAGTTTCTATGTGTGGGAGGTCATGGAGGCTAGATTAAGGGAGATAAAATAAAAAAGAAAACAAAAGGAGTTAAGGTTTTCTAGCTAGAACTTGTTTGGCACTGCAGCGAGAAAAACTAGAGCTATGGTAAGCTATCCAACATGTTTTCTCATTGTAATGAGAGAGTTGGGAATCATAGGCAGCAAGAAGCTGTTGTTCAAAAGTTTTAATTTCCTTCTTTTTTTTGGAGGCTGAAATTTGGCGCTGCAATGAGAAAAAAAATCTCAATGTAACGCCTAGTTTTTGTCACTAAAAGGGGATTCAATGGCATATGGTTGTTGTAGCAAAAGTTTTGGCCATTTTAGCGCTAGACAATTCCTCACTACAACGAAACAAAAGTTGTTGCAACCTCTACGTTATGTCCCAAATTACACTTTTGAGGCTAGATTGGCGCTGTAGTGCCCGAATTGATCTTGTTGCAATAAAGAATTTCTCACTACGGCCTTTATGTTTGACATGTAATACACGCCATTGTTCATGTAATGGTTAATGATAATATATCACGACATTAAGTATTTTTTTTATGAAATAATATTACCGACTATTTTATTTTGAGTATATGACAAGTGACGGTCATGTGGAATTGATGTGCTCAAGGTGTTCATCTCATTTATAATGTATACGTGATAAATATTTAATATTTTATTTTTGGTATCTTTAAAGTGGCACTTTGACAATTGAATTTATTTTCCAGAATGGCATGTCGATGGATTTAATCGATAGGTCAAACTCACAACTTTGGTAGGCCAAATTAAAGCCATCGGTAGGTCGACAGTTGTTGACGAAAATCAACAAAAAAATTCCAAAATTGTGGCATTGATGACTATTTTAATTTGATTTGAAAATTCTTAATAATTGGTATATTCTTATCTCTTTCTTTATCCAGATTAGGGAAGGTTTGACTTTTTAAAAAGATGATTTAAATTTATGATAAGGTTTCCTATTTTGAAAAGATAAGATTTGGTAGTTATAGCAAATCATTGATTTTTTTCCTTATTTTTCTCCATTCCTCCACATGTAAGCATCTTTTTCAAAAAAAAAAAAATATTTTCTGATATTAAAGAGACCATTAGCCCATCTTATAATATCATTCACGAAAGTTTTTCCCTCTCTCTGTATTGTTTTCTCTCCCTCTTTCTCTCCAAAATTTTCTCAGACACACTCTCTCTCTTTCTCCACATTTTCTTCCCCTTCTCTCCCTTATTGTTCGCAAAAATTTGAAAAAAATATTGAGTCTTTCTTTGGGTGAATTCAAAGAAAATTACAGGGGAATTGTTTCGAGATAAGAATTCATTCTAGGATACTACAGTAATTGTATTTTACCCTGTAATCTGACCACCATAACTTTGCCTATGAATTTCCATTTGCTTTGAAATTTTAGTATGATATTTATGCAAAAATTTGAAAGAAATATTGCGTTATATGATGTCCCTCAAAATTTCACACCATTTGGAGTTTTCTATGCTGAGATATTGAATTTTTATTCTTTGCCACTCATGGTGTAATTGTTGCTGATTGGTAATGTTTCACAAAAAGGCAGTCTTTGTTCATAGGGCAAATGAATGTTGATTTTCACAAAATTTTGTAAATGAGTTCATGTATATATTAAGTGATGGACTGGAAAGTTTCATAGCAATTTAATGAATATTTTATGTGTTCTTGAATTTTATTTAAGATTAGGTTTTATGGCTGTCTATTTTGTGAATTTTGGACTTCACGCTTGTGTGATCGTTTTGCATGGGTAAACAAATTTATTTGATAAGGAAACTTATTGTCGTACTGCATTTATATGTTATTAGGTTTCATAAAAATATTAGAGTCAAAGAAAATTTATTTTAATTATTCTAGAATGCTGAACCTATGTTACTAATTGCCTTATGTGTTTAAGGTTTGTTTTGTCTCTGAATTCTAATGCATATTTTGAATTGCTTTGAATTTATTTGAAGTTAAATTTTGGGTATGTTATAGTTTTAGGTGTCTATTATATGCAGGATTTTTACAAAATTATTTTAGGATATAGATAATTTATTTTATAAGCGTTTGTTAGGGCTACTCACTGTTTTGTTGTTGCTGGCAGTTTTTGTGTTGTGTGTAGTGTGACTTATTTTAATTGTCTAATGCAATTTTTATGGCTAAAGAAAAATTAGGGTAATTCATATATATGTTAATTCTGTCCCTGCAAAATTTCATACCTTAATTATATATAAATTGTGAGTTATTAAATTATGAATATATAAGCGCCCAGGCAGGTATTAGTATTGCAGATTTTGCATGAATATTTATAAGTTAGTAAAGTGTAGTTAAGATCTTGTATTTCTTGAAACAAAATTATGAATAATGTCATATGGTTTTGGATGATTTCATGAGAATGAAATTTATTTATACTTTTATTTGTATATGGATGTATGACATGAACACACCAAGAAGTGAGTACATCGAGACCGTAGCGATGTCATCTAAGATAAGGTTTAAGTAAGCAAGTCAAATAAGTACATTCTCACTTGCAATATGATAAGGTTTAAGAAAGTTTGAAATCATGTTCATGATGATTTTTATGGTGATTTCTATGATGGTTTTATTTAATGTTTTATTATGAAAGTTTTGATGTGTAAGAAGGTTTAATGCATGTTTTGATGATGAGGTATTTCAAAATAAAAAATATATATGTATCACCTAAATAAGCGTTGCACACCCTATGTTTATGTTTATTTTTATGATGTCCAAAGTTAGACTTGTTATGTTTAGTTTGGGATTAGCTACCCCTCTCCTCTCATGACGACGCCAAAGTTAGACTTGTTATGTTTAGTTTGGGATTAGCTACCCCTCTCCTCTCATGACGACGCGCCTACAATGAGGATAATGGTGCAACACTTAGGTCCCCAAAGATAAAATGAATGAAGTTTTAATATGGATAATGATAATAAAAGATATGTTCTATATGAAACTATGCCAAGTGCACGATTATGTTAATGATGATTATGATTATGATGTTTCGTAAAGGTGTTCAT
>CAMOHE010054935.1:0-10813 GCA_946598075.1 Artocarpus hirsutus | reverse complement strand
GATGAGGTATTTCAAAATAAAAAATATATATGTATCACCTAAATAAGCGTTGCACACCCTATATTTATGTTTATTTTTATGATGTCCAAAGTTAGACTTGTTATGTTTAGTTTGGGATTAGCTACCCCTCTCCTCTCATGACGGCGCGCCTACGATGAGGATAATGGTGCAACATTAGGTCCCCAAAGATAAAATGAATGAAGTTTTAATATGGATAATGATAATAAAAGATATGTTCTATATGAAACTATGCCAAGTGCACGATTATGTTAATGATGATTATGATTATGATGTTTCGTAAAGGTGTTCATAAAATGTTTTAAGTTGTGAGCTAGAAAAGTGTACTTACTAAGCTTTTGTTTACTTAGTTTATGATCATGTTGCAAATAAAGGTAAGAGGACTATGGAATAGGTATAGGGCAAGGATAGCGTGTGAGCAAGGAACGATGGATTGAAATGAAAGAATGCTAAGAAAGGGATTCTAAAGTTTGTGAATTGTGTTTTTATTCCTTGTATGTTTATTTTCCACACTATGATATAAAAAGACTTGTTTTATTTTTTCATGAATTTGCAGAAGATTGGATTTTTGATCATTATTGATTGGACTACTAATGTTGGTATCAGCCTGTCGATTATCTTGTATCAACTTATTGATCCAAATGTTTTAAAACTCTAGTTTTGCAGAGCCTCGGACGGCCTACTGATGGTTGAAGTTTAGATTGCCTGTCATGTTCGGCTTGCCGATGTTCGAAGTTTGGCCTACCAAACTATTTAAAATAGATTTTAAAGGTTGTTTCAATTTTTATTTAAATCATGGTTTCATTATTTTAGTACTAATAAACTATTTAAAAATATATAAGTAGTTTTAAAATTATTTCGCAAAGTATTTTTTTAAAAGAAAATATATATGTATGGATCCTAGGATATGTTTATCAAATTATGTTTTTAATTTAAATAGTTTATCTTAAATAACAATAACAAGGATGAATGCAATGACATCTGTGACGTTCGTAAGGGGGTGTTACACTACATCTAAAGTATATTTTGACTCCAAATTGGTGTTGCAATGAGAAAAATTCCTGGCGCAACCCCTAGACTCTGCCCCAATTCCTCCAAAAATTCCTTAGCACCTATGATTGAGAAATTTCACACAAAATCAAAGTCTAAACCACAAAATAATACTAAAAACTCAAAGAAAGACATGTAAACATAGCTAAAACATAAAAAGAAAATAGATTTAAAAATCTTAGGGTGCCTCCCAAGTAGTGCACTGTTTAATGTGGTTAGCTCGACATGGCCATGACTTTCTTAGTTGGGATCTACAAATGGAACACTCTCCATGTTTCGTACTTATCCGCCATTCTAGTGTTTGAGCCTTTGAACGTTGACATGAAAAGTTCTTCCATCTTCTCCCGAAAGTTCAACGGCACCAAATAGGAATACTTGCTTGATTTTAAATGGCTCATGCCACCTCGACTGTGGAAACAACCTTAGACAAGAGTTGAATAAAAGAACTTGTTGCCTTAGAGCAAAGTCTTGCCTCAAGATTTGCTTTTCATCCCAGCTCTTAGTTCGCTCCTTGTAAATCCAAGCACTCTTATAAGCTTCATCACAGAATTCCTCTAACTCATTGAGTTGTAATATGCATTGTTCCTCTAATTACCTTAAATGAAAGTTCATCTTCTTGATAGTCCAAAATGCCCAGTGCTTCAACTTAATCGGCAAATGACAGGCCTTTCGAAACATTAATTGGTAGGGTGAAATGCCGATTGGTGTCTTGAAAGCTATCCTATAAGCCCACAAAGCATCATGTAACTTGAGAGACCAATCATTGCGGTTGATATGTACCATTTTCTCCAAAATTTGCTTCACTTCCCAATGGGAGATCTTTGGTTGTCCATTGGTTTAGGGATGATAGGCAAGCACTATCTTGTGCTTTACTCCATGCTTGGCTAATAAAGAGTTGAACACCTTGTTACAAAAATGAGTTCCCTCATCACTAATTATGGATTAAGGAGTACCGAACCTAATGAAGATGTTCTTATGTAAGTATTTTAACATCACCTTAGCATCATTTGTTGGAGTAGCAATGGCTTCCACCTACTTTAAAACATAATCAACCTCTAATAAAATAAACTCATGGTCAAAGGAAGGCAGAAATGGGCTCATGAAATTAATTCCCCACCTGTCAAAGATCTAAATCTCCAAGATATTGGTCAAAGGTATCTCATAGTGCCTAGAATAAGGATAGCTATGCCAAAAAATAGTAGGCTAAAAATAGCTATGCCAAAAAATAGTAGGCTAATAGAAACCAAATTGTAACACTTTTGTGGCGGTTTCATCTGCTCCAAAGTGACCTACCTATAGAGAGACATGACAAGAATAAGGATGGCTTGGACTTCTTCTTTAGGAATGCATCTCTGAGCTAATTGATTGGCACATTTCTTGAACATGGGATCATCCCAAAGGCAGCTTTCCACATCATGGAAAACTTACTCTTTTGATGATAAGAAAGGTTCAGGGGCAACACATTGCAAACAAGGTAGTTCACGATATTAGCATATGAAGGAAGTTTTACCCCAACACTAAAAAGTTGTTCATTTAGGAAGGCCTCTTGAATGCATGAACTTTAAATCCTTTCCTTAAGCTCAATTAGCAAACGATGAACTGCAACAACATTTTTACTTCACTTCTTGTCATGGATTTCCATGTCAATCTCTTGAAGTAAGAGAATCCATAGGATTAGGCAAGGCTTGGCATCCATCTTTGCAAACAAGACTGAATAGCTGCATGGTCCATATAGACAATCACCTTAGACCCAATGATGTACGATCAGAACTTATCACAAGCATAGACTACCGCTAACATCTCCTTCTCAATACTGGTGTAGTTGGATTATGCTTCATCGAGAATCCGACTTGCACATTAAATAGACCGGAAGATCTTTTCTTTTTGTTTTCCAAGAACTACTCCAACCATATAATCACTAGTATGGAGCATGATCTAAAATGGTTCCATCCAATTAGGCATAACCATGATTGGAGATGAAATTAGCTTCTCTTTGATCAAAGTAAAAGACTTCAAGGAAGAATTATCGAAGTTGAATATCGAATCCTTCTCAAGAAGATTACAAAATGGCTTGACAATCTTAAGAAATTCTTGATGAACCTTTAGTAAAACCTAACATGGCCTAGAAAGCTTCGACTTTCGTTGATATTTGTCGGTGGAGGAACTCTTCAATTGTCTCAATCTTATCCCAGTTAACTTAATTCCTTTGGATGACATTTGATGGCCTAGAACAATCCCCTCAGCTAGGAAGTGGCATTTCTCCTAATTAAGCATAAGATTCTTCTATTCACAATGTCATAGCACAAGAGGGAGATTATGAAGGCAATGAGCAAAGGAAAAACAAAAACTAAGAAATCACCCATGAATAGCTCCATGATCTCCTTTACCATGTTGAAGAAGATAGCCATTATGCACCTTTGGAAAGTAGCGGGGGTATTACATAAACAAAAGGGCATTCTTCAAAAGGCAAACATAATATAGGGGCATGTGAAAGTTAACTTCTCTTGATCTTCGGGAGCAATGACGATTTGGTTGTATCCTGATTATCCATCAAGGAAGAAATAGTACTCATATCCCATCAACTAGTCCAACATTTGATCTATAAAGGAAGGGGAAATGGTCTTTCCATGTAGCCTTGTTCAACTTCCTATAGTCAATGCACATTTGCCAACCCATGAGTGTTCTAGTTGGAATGAGCTCATTCTTCTCATTCTTGACAACAATCATGCCACCCTTCTTTGGCTCCACTTGAACCTAACTAACTTAAGAGCCATCAAAAATGACATAGATGATTCCCACATAAACCAACTTCAACACTTCGATGCGCACCAGTCCTTTCGTAGCCAAATTCAATCTTCTTGGATGCTTAATGGAGGGTTTGTAAGAATACTCTATCAAGATATTGTGAAAGCAAATAGTGGGGCTAATACCTTTTATGTTAGATATAGACCAACCCAATAAAGATTTGTGCTTCTTTAAGGCACCAAGCAACTTTTCTTCTTTTTATGGATTCAAGAATACCAAAATTTTCACAAAAAATAGAGTTCTTTCCCAAGAAAGCATATCGAAGATGATTGGGCATTTGCTTCAAAATCAACCCATCTTGAGATTAAGTAGAAGCATCCAAAGAAACTTTAGAATTGTTAAGAGGAGTCACTACCCCATAATGTTTCAATTGCACCTTGGAAGAAACTTCACTTGGTAAAGTGTCTAGAGAAATACATAATCTTCAAGAGTTTCTCCAACATCATAACATACATCACTAAAATTCCATACAAGAAGTGTGTCCTTTCAAGATTTAGAATTCATAAGGTAATGTTCTAAGAGGTTATGTGACAAGATATCATGAATCACACCATTGACACATTCTGTCACAATATCCATTTGGTTACAATTTTGTTCGTAATCTAGAAACTTCATGGTCTTGTAGATGTTAAAATTCACCTTGTCATTCACCTGAAGCATTAAATTTCCACTATGGACATCAATCGAAGCTTTCCCTTTAGCAAGGAAGATCGACCAAGAATTATGGGGATCTCCTGGTCTTCTTCCACGTAAGTACAATAAAATCTACCAAAAAGATAAATTTGTCAACCTTTACCAAAACGTCTTCAATCATTCCCCTCGAATGAGTGAGAGATCGATCTGCCATTCACAATGGAATAGTGGTAGGCTTGACTTCACCAAGTCCCAACTTCTAGAAAATAAAGAATGGCATAGGATTGATGCTTGCACCAAGATCACATAAAGCCTTCTTAAAAGTAAAATTACCAGTAGTACAAGGGATGGTAAAACTCTGAAGATCCTTTAATTTTTGTGGCAACTTCTGTTCAAGAATCGCTTTACACTCTTACACAAGCTCCATCGTCTCATAGTCTTCTATTTTTTGCTTCTTGGACATGTTCTACTTCATGAAATTCATGTAATGAGGCATTTGCTCTAAGGCATCTGCAAAAAGGATATTGATGTGAAGCTTTTTAAAAATCTCAAGAAACTTGGAGAATTGAGTGTCCAAAAAAATGAAGGAATGATCATTAGAGGGTTATTTGAAAAAGAGATGGAGTTTGGCTTAGTAGGCGTCTTCAATTGTTCCTCTACCACTTTAAGCCGTCTTCAGTTGTTCCTTTACCACTTGATCTTCTCTGTCCTTAGCACCCTAAAGCTTTTGAGTGTAGACTTCTTTCCTACTCTTAATGGTACTTACCTTGAAATGATCCTTGGGTTTCTTTTCTATTTCAATTGGAAATTCCTCTGATGATTGGGCCTTGATGGAATTGGCAAGTTGCCCAATTTGCATCTCTAGAGATTTCATAGTTGCTCTCATGTTACTACAATGCTTATCTATGCTATCAAGTCTTGCTTTATTCTCGTTGAACCTTGCCTTTTTTTCTACAATTAAAGTACTCACAAGATCTCACAATCATTGTTTCTTCTCCACCACATTTTGATTAAACCCTAAAGGAGGTTGCAAGACATTTCTAGTGTTACTATAGGAGAAATTCTCATGATTGCGGATTCTCATTCGATAGTGAGTAGGCAAATTGTTACCCTAGTAATTGAAGTACCGGTTGTTGACATATTGGCAATGCTCTTGATCAACTTCCTCACTAGAGAATGATGCACTAGCTGCAGCCATTGATTGTTTGCTTGATGAAGCGTCTCTAGAAGTAAATGCCTCGATTTGGTTTGTTAAAGCTGAGACTTGAGCTGAAAGAGCAACTATTGGATCAATTTTCTAAATACTCGCAGCCTTCTTCAAAATTGACCACTTATGATGCCATTCATAGTTGTTGGAGGCTATCTCTTCTAATAAAAGTTAAGCTCCCTTGTGGTTTTAGACAACAAAGTACCATCGACTACCACGTCAACAGTAGTTCTTGTTTGCCTATTCAATCCATTGTAGAACAATTGGATTTGGAACCAATATTGGTATCCATGTTGAGGTCCCATAACTTATAAAGGGGCTCAAGATCCTATTGCTGAAGCTGTACAATCTCACCCTATTATTGGAATGTCTTTGACAATGGAAGGAACTTTACGAGAGACTTTTATGCCAAATCCTCCTTAAGTGGCAACACTACCAGGTTACAAAGATTGGAGCCTACCTCACTCCTTGTCCCTAAGAGAGAAAGGGAATGAGCATAATCAAATGATGTCTTTGACAAAGCAATCACCTTGATAGTATCACAAATTTCTAGAAACATAGTAAGGTGCATATACAGGTCCATATGTAATAATCCCCTATATTTGTTTTGTTGCACCATGCTAATAAGAGCCAGGTTCAACTTAAAATTGTTGGCATTGATTGCTTACCGTCAAATTTTTGAATAATTTTCATTGACAATGGCATGAAATAATCCACGAAGACCCTTTTTGATTGTTGTTGCCTTCTACCATGGCTTAAGGTCTAGCTTGTATCTCTCTTCTCAATCTACGAAAAGTCCTTTGAATTTTTGAATCAAGAGGTGATATTTCCAAGGTTCAAGCTCTTCACATTAATTGTTCAAGGTAACAATTATCAAGGTTTAGTGAAATTAAAAAACAACAAAAACACCTAAATTAAATTCAACTTACTTGGTCTCAATATCAACAAAAATTTAACAAAAAAAACCCCAACAACAGCATCAAAAACTTGTCGGCGTTTATGTTTACTTCTGCAAGTGCACGGGGCGCTACAAGTAATAAAGTGTGTGTGTGAAGTTTCGTTCCCTCAAAGATTGTTTCCTAAATTTATTACTATAATTGAAAGATTGTTTCCTAAATTGATTATAGCAATGGAAATAGCTAGATTTTATCCAGCAATTAAATAGAGAAATAGAAAAGTTAAAAACTAAAATAATAGAAGAAATTAAAATAACAAAAAATTTAGAGAATAAATGGCATAGAAAACTCAATTGGTGAAGGATCTAGGGGTCTGTTTCACTTTACTATCCCTATGTTTATCCTATTTGGTCATTACTAATTGTTTCACTTAATTTATCAATTGAGGTGCTATTATCACCTCCTTACCTCTCCCGAGTGTTAAATGAGATAATATGTATAAGAACTTAAAGTGTTATCCCTATCTATCTATATGCTTATATACTCATTATGTTCATGCATCACACACGATTGCCTAAGTGTTATCGGCCTCCTGAACTCATTAACATTTAGGTTGTGTCACTTAAATCTGACATATGAAACTTCTTCCCTTGAGTGTCAATCCCACATGTTTAAATCAACTAATTTATTGACTAGGAAAATCAGAGGCATTAAGCTCAGAGCACATAAATGAATTGAAATTAAATTTCATTAACAATAACCAAATATTCAAAACATAGTTCAAATAAAGCTACATCAAATGCTAAAGAAAATATTTGTCTGATCATAGTGCAAATAAACAACATAAACAATCTCACATTTAAAGTCATGTTCAACATAAAATCAAAATAAATAAATAAATAAAGAAAAGGGAAAAGAAATATATTAATTGATGATTTTGAGCTACAAATCTCCGATTCTTCCACCAATCTCCAATATATTCCAAGTTTTCTTGACTTGTGCCTTTCTAGTATCACAAAAATGGGGTTTTCTTCCTCCAAAAGCCAAAAAAGCAACCAAAGATGGTTCTTCAAAATGTGTGTCTTTCCCCTCTCGAAACCCAAGCAAACCCTTTTTATAGATATCCTTTTTGAGAAGTGTGCCTTGCTAGGATTAGGTCGTTGGCATGTTTTAATGCTGAAGTGGAAATATTCTTGCTACAACCCTAAAAGATGGAGATAGGAAAATGGGGATCAGGGTCTAGTGCTGGAGTGACAAAAGCTAGTGTTGCAATGATAGACTAAACTCCTTTAAACTTAAGCATTGTAGCACCTAGGTTCTACCAATATTACGTTAGAATGCATCAAATGGCATTGCAGCCAGGCTTTTTGGTGTCAAAACACTAAACTTTGTTCCACTTGCACAAATTGTCCTTTTTTCATGCCAAGTTCTTTCATTTCTAACAATTGAAAAGAATGTAAAAACAAATAAATAGTAAAATAAAAACAAACATAACAAAAAATCATAATTAAAAGAAAATTTGACTAAATCTTAATTAAACTTAAATAAACATAACAACATACAATAAAAACTATTAATTCTCTCCAAAAACTAATCAATTATTTAAGTTGGGACAACTAAAAATCTCAATTTATCACTAACCTCAGGCCAAGAACTGTGGTTGAAGAGGCCAAGTACTAAACAACCAACCTTAGGCTAAATACTAAATGGCCAACCTTAGGTTGATACTAAACGACCAATGTCAGGCTAAGAATCAAATAGTTGACCTTAGGCCAAGTGCTAAATGGTCTACCTTAGGCTAAGTACTAAACGACCAACCTTAAGCCGAGGACTAATTGGTTGAAGAGTCTAAGTAGGAAACCACTAACCTTAGGCTAAAAACTAAATGGCCGATCTCAAGCTAATAATAATTAAGTGGCCGAAGAGGCTAAGTATGAATTTGTCAACCTTAGGCTTAGTACTAAATGAATAACTTCAGGCCGAGAACTTAATGGCAAACCTTAGGCCAAGTACTAAGCAATCGACCTAAGCCAAGAAAAAGTGGCTGAGATGGCCATTCATTAAATGGCTGACCAAGCCTAGGTGACTAACTAGGGTACTTCCCTACTTGAGTCAACAGTCACTGTCTGGGGAACATCTTAAAGCTAAGATCTTGGCACTTATCACTCAACTTAGAGGCCATGTACAATTGTACACTCAGGTCGTAGGCACTACTACAAATTATGAATTCCACGACAGTGTATAACTGTTGTGGAAAAATTTTACGACGGTTAAAAAAATATCGTGAAAACTTCAGTCATGGTACGACATGGAGTTTTCACGATAGTTTTTTACCGTCGTGTAATATAAAAATTGATGCGAGAAGGGGTTGTAATGTAGTAATTTTTCACGACGGTTTTTTGATAAACCGTCTTGAAAATTGGTATTCCACGACGGTTTTTAAAAAAACCGTCGTGAATGATTAAAATTTTCACGACGATTTCTTAAAAAACCGTCGTGGAATCAAAGGTTTCCACGACAGTTTCTTAAAATTTAAAACATTTTACAAAAACCATCGTGGAAGACGCACCTTTCACGACGGTTTTCAGTAAAAAACCGTCGTAGAAGGCCTTCCATGACGGTTTTTACAAAAACCGTCGTGGAAGGCCTTCCACCTTTCACAATGGTTTTTAGTAAAAACTGTCATGGAAGGCATTCCACGACGGTTTTTAGTAAAAACCATCATGAAAGGCCTTGAGGTTTAAAAATTTTAGTTTCCCACCTAAATTTAACCTTCCTTCATGAAATATTAAATTTTGACGGGCCACTAAAAGTTTCAAATATACAAAACCTTCTACGATGGTTTTTATAAAAGCCTTTGATTGCACGATAGTTTTTCAAGAAACCGTAGTGGAATACCAATTTTTACGACGGTTTTTTGAAAAATATTGGTAAAAAATTTGTGCTCCCCTAAAAAAAATCTCCAAACATGTGATGGGTATGACAATAATACTTAGGCATTACAAACACATAAAAAGTAACCTATTCTCACACCAAAATGCTAAATGTTGTTCAAAGTTCTTTCAAACACCAAATACAAGTAACATATACTAAATGGCAAAAAACAAATTAATATAGCTAATATTAAAACTAAAACTAAAGGTAAATAAAACTAAAATAACCAAATAATGCTAAGTTTAGAACTAACAATAATACTAAAACTAAAAGTAATGGTTTGAAATTTATCAAAGGCGATGGAGTTGGTGGAACGACAAAGAACGAGTTGAACGATGGTGGAGTCGGTAGCATGTCAAGGGATGAGGATGAATGGTGGCAAATGGCATCGGGTTTGTTAGGTAGGTCATGGAGAGAGTGATAGAGGAATGTCAAAGTCGATGGAATGCCGTGGGGGTTGGGTTCGTCGGTGGCTAGGTCGTGGGAGAGGAGTTAGAGAGAGAAAGGGGTTTGAGAGTTAGTGGGTTTGAGTTAGAGAAATTTTGAATAAATAGGGAAAGCCATGTCGTTGGCGCGGGATTAAATTTTAGAGGGATACTAAAATTTTTGAACATGCGGGACATTTCACAACGGTTTTTTTTAAAAAACCGTCGTGGAAGCCTTGGTACCTTTCATGACGGTTTTTATAAAAACCATTGTGGAAGGTCCCAAGGTTTGAAATTTTTAGTATCCCGCTCAAGTTTAACCTTCATGAAAGATTATTTTTTGGCGAGCTACTAAACATTTCAAATATGCAAAACCTTCCATGATGGTTTTTATAAAAACCGTCATGAAAGGTTAAATTGGGCGGGGTACTAAAAATTTCAAACCTCGGACCTTCCACGATGGTTTTATAAAAACCGTCGTGAAAGGTCCCAAGGTTTGAAATTTTTAGTATCCCGCCTAAATTTAACCTTCGTGAAAGATTAAATTTTGACGACTACTAAAAATTCCAAACATGTAGAACATTTCACGATGGTTTTTACTAAAAATCGTCGTGGAAGCATCGGGGCCTTTCACGACATTTTTTACTAAAAACCGTCGTGAAAGGCCTTCCACGACGGTTTTTACAAAAACTGTTGTAGAAGGCCTTCCACCTTTCACGACAGTTTTTAGTAAAAACCGTCATGAAAACCGTCGTGAAAGACCTTCCATGACGGTTTTTACTAAAAACCATCGTGGAAGGCCCGCGCCCAAATTTAACCTTCGTGAAAGATTAAATTTTGACGAC
>CAMOHE010054933.1:6751-34924 GCA_946598075.1 Artocarpus hirsutus | reverse complement strand
GATACGACGTGCTTTTACAATAATTGGTGACTTATGTCGATTTATTAGATTGGTTGAAAATTTGGAAGAATCAAATAATTCATGTCTGTTTGTCGGTTGAATTAATTTTGTATACAAAATTAATTCAAGATAAACTTGTTGAATTTTTGGGGTCAGTTAATTCTTGTCTGTTTATCAGTTGATTTAATTTTGGATAAATTAAATCAAGATAAACTTGTAGAATTATTAGAAATCTATTTATTTTCTTAGAGATTATCTAGATAAAGTTATTTTAATTAGATAACTTCTCTATTGGGTTATTTGAATTAAAACTAAGGCTTTATCCTATAGAATCTCGGGTGAAAAATAAAAGATTCGAGTGATTTTTATTTCGGCAGTTCGGCATGCCGGACTTAAAGTTTGGCCTGCCGATCAGGCAAGTTCAGCCTGCGTATGAAAAAGTTTGGCCTGCCTATGCGCGAATTAAAAATCGCCTGTTTTCACGCGTTTTGACGCGTATCTTATCCGATATAGACCCGAATTTGGTTTTGTTTCAAATTTTTGAGACCTTATCTGATAAGGAATGACCCTAGACCCAACCTCTATAAATAGGGAGTGAGTTTAATGAGTTATTAAGATCAATAGAGAGATTAAGAGTGATACTCTACTGGTGAGAATCTGAAACTCCCTCAGAGCTCTTGTTCACAAATCACAAACACTAGCTTTAGGTTCTCTTAATTAGTTGGAAGGAGAGTCACCTTGAGGAAGAGCTGTACGTGTGAGCCCATACTCACTCCAATCATGGATAGAGAATAGCAAAGAAGACCAATTGGTTGAGGCTCTTCTGGAACGTTACTTCTCTACACAGAATTCGGGAGCTTTTTGGCGAATACAAGGTCAGTAAGATCAGGTTAATTTATACATATAGCATGTCAAACTTGTGTTTTGGAAAATACTCTGATTTAAAATTTTAAAAATTCCGCTGCGTATTATTTTTCCAACACCTATGCCATTAAGGAGATCCGTTAGAGAAAGAAGAAATGCGGTGCCGGATGATTACATTGTATTTCTTTAAGAGCATGAGTTTGACATTGATGTGGTAGAAGATGATCCAATAAACTTCTATTAAGCCATGGAAAATTTTAAATCTCAAGAGTGGATTGATGCCATGAATGAGGAGATAAAGTCCATGAAGTGCAATGGCAGTTGGGATGTTGTCTCATTGCCTGAAGGACAGAAACCCATTGGTTGCAAATGGATATTTAAATCCAAGAGGGATTTGAAAGGTGATGTGGAGAGGTATAAGGCTCGTCTTGTCACTAAAGGCTTTACATAAAAAGAAGGCATTTTCTATAAAGAGACCTTCTCTCTAGTTTATTCGAAAGACTCTTTCAAGACTATAATAACATTAATGGTGCATTTTGACCTTGAGCTTCATCATATAGATGTTAAGTCTGTGTTTCTCAATGGCGACATTGATTAAACAATCTATATAGTGCAACTGAAAAACTTTGTGTTAGGAGATGCAAAGAAGATGGTTTGCAAGTTAAAGAAATTCATTTATGGGCTTAAGCAAGCTTCTAATCAGTGGTAATACAAATTTCATTAGGTTATCATCTCATTCTGTTTTGAGATAAATGTGGTCGATGATTGTATATACCACAAGTTTAGTGGAAATAAGTATATTTTTTAGGTTTTATATATAGATGAAATTTTGCTTGCCAGTAACAATATAAGCTTATTGCATGAAACCAAGAGATTTCTATCAAAAAAATTTGAGATGAAGGATCTTGGTGCCGCCTCTTTTGTATTAGGTATATAGATACATTGGGATTGCTTTCGGGGTATTATTGGATTATCATAAAAGGGCTATATCAAAAAGGTTCTTAAGAGATATAGCATGCAGGATTACAAACCAGGTGATACCCCTATGGCTAAGGGAGACAAGTTTAGTCTTAATCAGTGTTCTCAAAATGATCTTGAGGTTAAGGAAATGCAAAAGACTCCTTATGCGTCAGTAGTAGGGAGTTTGATGTATACTTAGGTCTGATGTCGGGCAGATACTTAAGCAATCTTGTAAAGAATTATTAGATAGTAGCCAAACGAGTCTTGAGGTATTTATAGAGAAGAAATGACTACATGCTCATGTATTGGAGGTCGAATTGGCTTGAGATCATTGGGTATGTTGACTCCAATTATGTTGGATGCCAAGATAGTATGAAAAAAACATTAGGCTATGTCTATCTTTTGGCTAGAGGTGTTGTCTCCTAAAAGAGTACTAAATAGTCTCTTATAACCTCTTTTACCATGGCAGTAGAGTTTATAGCGTGTTATGGGGCATCCAATCATGCAATGTAGCTGTAGAAGTTTGTCATAGGGCTGCGTATAGGAGACAGTATTAAAATACCACTTAAGTTATTTTGTAACAATAAGTCTGCTATATTTCAACAATAACAGGAGCTTAACGAAGTTAAAGCATATAGACATTAAGTTCCTAGTTATGAAAGAAAGAGTTCAAAGCAGATAGTTGCCTATAAAGCATATTGGTATAAATTCCATGATTGTCGATCTGTTTATTAAGAGATTGCCATTGAAAATATTTTATGAGCACACTGCTCGTATGGGTGTTATGTCTTTTAAGGATATTTAGTTTTAGTGGAAGCTTGTAATTTTAGATGCTTTTTTGATATAGACATACTTTCAGTTATTTTAGTTTATGGTTATTTTTTACAGAAATATAGTTTTTAGTTTATTCATATTCTAATTTTGGTATAGTTTGATCTCACTAAGGTTTTAAGATGGGCCAATTGGAAATAGGTATGTTGAGATCACAATACATGAAATTTCCATGCTACATAACCATGCTTAATCTTTATCATTAGTTGTATTGGTATATGTGATCATTAATAGGTCTAGTTACAACATATGTAACAAAGGTTGATTTGGTCCTATATTGATATGGTTAATAGCCAAGATTATTGAGATACATACGGTTTTGATAGCATAATTTATGAGCTCATGAGGTATAATTCACATTTATAAAGTTGCATATATAGCCCAAGTAAGAGATTGTTGGAATTAATCTAATTATGAACCAATATATTAAATAAATGTGTATTATAGGCTATCAGATAAGGTTAACCTAATAAAAGAGATCAAAATTTGGGTTTTGGGCTTTTAAAGCATCATTAAGTATGGGCTTCCTATATGTAGAGACTAATATATAATTACTAATTTTATGATGGGCTAAATTAGTAATTAAGAATAACTATTAGGGTTTGTAGTTATATAAAGGGGTTGTGGTCTCCAAGTTAATACATATGTCTTCTTTGTACCACCTATCTACACAGAGATTATAAAAACATTCTCTAAAGGAAGACTTACGTACTAAATTTGGAAGATTTTGAACCTACAGCTTTGGGAATCATAAATCAATCAATGGATTTAGGTTAACTTTTGCATCTTATAAATTCTCTTGATAATTTGACATGAATAATCCTGGTTGATGATGGTTTTCATCACAAATTTATATTCTAACAGGAATTCGAAGAATATAAAAAAATCAAAAGCACACAAATAGAAAAAGAAAAAGAAGAAAACGCAAGAGATTTAGTCTTCTTAAACCTTGCAAAGAATTTACAAAAAAAAAAAAAGAACTCAACTTTTCAAAAATTGTTTTTCTCAAATTTTTTGAATTTGTTTTTTCTTTTCGAATTTTTCTTTGAACTTCGCTCTTTTAGTTGCGTTAATGGCACTTTGGAACTTAAGTCAAGCAAGTTCATTATTGGGTGGTAAAAAATGGGCTTGTTTTGTTTGATTGTTACGTTTAAACTATGCTTATAAGATTCTATGTGGAATGGAAGGCGATGGAGGATGCAAGGAAACTGTTCGATGAAATTCCTAAGAGAGATTTGTTTTTGTTTTGTTTTGTTGTTGTTGTGGTATTTGTTTCGGTTACTTTTGTATTACTTTGTTTGTTTTTTTTTTTTTGGTTGTAGGCCACGTGGTCAATACCGGAGATGCTGCCGGTGTTGGCAACGAGAAAGAGAGAAAGAGATAGGAGAGAAAAGGGAGAAAAAGAGGAAAAAAATGTCTTGCCGTGACATTTTCTATGTCCCACCAAGAAGTGCGAAAGGAAACCAATAAATGTCTTTTTATGATTAAGATACAATATGTATGATTGTCTAAAGTGAATTGATTTAAACAAACAGAATTATTAATCAAATCAATTCAACTTTTTGTTCCGATCCAATATATTATCACCAATGACAATATACCAATATTTCTACTCATGGAGTCCCACTCTAATGACTAACACAAGTCATTTTCCATTAAGAATGTAGACAACATAACAATCTTAACATAAATAAAACGCTCAAGTTTATTCCCTCTATTGCGGACCTTATTATTTAGACTATCACCTTTAAAATTCATATATTTCGCATAATCTGTCCATCATATGCGTGATCTTAAAGGTTTAGACTGACAATCTTAGACTTTTGTTTGCTTATCATATGTTCAACAAAAATGAACATAAAGAGGACAGCATTTGATATATGAAAATAAATAAACTTTTTATAGATTAAATGTCTCTAAAACCTTATTACATCATTTAATCCTTAAGTTACCTAATCTAATACCTAATACCTCTAGAATACACAAATTTCAATTTTCAAGCTATTAAAGATTTGAGGAAATCGACATTAGGGTTTGTCTTTACTTTGGGTGGAGGCGCCATAGTGTAGAGAAGTGTTAAGCAATCTTGTATTGCTAACTCAACTATGGAGGCTAAATGTGGCTACTAGTGAGGCATCTTAGAAAAGTATGTGGCTTTAAAATTATTCCTTTATGGATAACCCTATAGTCTTGTGTTGCAACAATACGAAGGCTAGAGCTAATTCCAATGGTTCAAGACACCATAAAAGGAGTATGCACATAGACATGAAGTATCATAAAATTAGGAACTTTGTAGAGATTGAAGATGTGGCGGTTTGCAAGGTAGCATCCAAGGACAACTTGGCTAATCTATTTAGCAAAGCTTTGATGATAAGAAGTTTTGAGAAACATGTGGAAGGCATGGGGATGCACAATATATCACATTTACTTGCTTAGGGTAAGTGAGAGATTTTTAGGATCAGCGTGTTAAGGAACATATATTTTATTTATTATTAAAGATTTTGGATTAAATAAATAAATAAATAATAATGTGAATATTTCATGTATTGATGGTAGTCCTTATATTCCTTTTGTTATTATGATTAAACATTTAAGCGAACATGGGATCTGTGATTATTATAATCAAATCTTAGGATTAAGCATATATGGAGTTTATATGTTGTGTGTATATATATATGTATATATATTATACCAAGATTAATAGTCTAAATTGTATAGTTCACAGTCTACGTATTTAGTTGGGCACTTAAAACATCACAAAAGTGTAAGAGGGATCTAGTCTAATTAGAGAGATAATTTATTTAGGCCGTTAGGGCGGTTTGACTCTATGGTAGACACATTGATGTCGTGCATTGGACTAGACCTAAAGTGTGATTAATTTAATAATAATTTTGTTTAATTTAAATCACTTTAACAATTATCTATGTGCAATCTTAATCCTGAGGATAGTTGAAGAGGTACTTGCTGAGAAGTTCATTCATGTTGAGTAGCTTTCCAGCCTACTATAATTTGTACTACTCCAACGTAGTTTCCAATTAGAATATGAGTGATTTGTTAGATTCTCAGAAAGGATCAGGGTCCAAATCGAAGACCATGACCACCAAACACTAGCTGGAGTTTGCATAGGAGCTCGTCTGAAAAAGATAAATTTAGTTTGAAGAGGTCTCGTCCCATTATGGGCATGTGCCGACAATTGTCGAGGATAGTGTTCCCACTCTTGAGTGGAGTATCCTAAATGGGGAGTTTTCTAGGCTACGGCAAATTTTCTCCAATGACCAAGATACTTGCCCTAATCGGGAGTTTCTTAATTTGTTGAAGGGTCTCCCTAAAGTCTAGATTGGCTAGGAAGACCATTCATACAACTACTGCACTAAAGTATCGGAGCATAGCCTTTTTGTTACGGTCCATTCAAATGGCTGGATAGAGCTTGAAGGGCCACTACACCGTAGAGCAAGGAACTTTTGGTTGAAGAAAAGGTGCCCAAATCAAGGCGGCAGGGCAAATTAAGGAGGTCGTCAAGGTGGAATGCTCTTTTTTTTCTTTTTTTTATGGTGTTAATAACTCCAACCAAATCAAAATGTCCTCTAAAAACATAAGGAAGATCGTATTTCATATACCTTAAGGAAACTTTTAGTACATAATCATGTTATTTGGATGAACTGGCAATAAAGTTTACATATTGAAAAACTATGTCAAACTATTTTCCATGACATTATGTGCATAAAAGTTAAAGACTAACGAATTGGTAGTAGAGTCTCGCTTCAAAGCTGATCATTGGGGGCCAAGTGTTCGAACGATGTTGAAAAACAACACGAAGATGAATCACAAAAAATGTGCTTTTGGAGTTTTGATGGAAAGTTCTTAGGTTATAAAACTTCTCAAATGTAATACCAGTTTCAACTACAAATCAAACCCTCTTATTATAATGTTTTTCTTCACAAAAAAAGTATTTTTTTCTCAAACCTATGAACTAAATAGACAAAGACCATACATCTATCAATTTGTTTCAATTTTAGCTTTTTTGAGTTAGTTGAGTGTTAAAACCTAGACATGATGTCTATGGAAAATAATTATTTGTTAACAAAACGTCGAATATGGATGTGACACTAACAAATTATCACACTTTGCTAACTAAACATCATTCACGTTTTGTGTTATTTTTAACATCCAAGTGACAAAAGGTCTAAAACTAAAAATAAACTAATAGATTAGTACATAATTTTAGAGTTTTTAAAAATAAAGAACTAAAAGCGTTATTTTCATTTTGGGCCTCAGGAAATTAGGGTTGTTCCACTTTGATTCATGATACTCTAAATGGTACAAATTTGGCCTCCCGAAGATTCAATCCGTGACACCAACTGTCATTCCGTCCCCCAAATATTATATTTCTGACAATTCATGCACGCGGCATGCGCGTGACATATAGGTAACGAATCATTGAAGACAAAATTGTCTAAATTGCACATGTTTAAGATTTATAGCCCGTTTGAAACGGAGGTTCAAAATAGTTTAAGCCATTTCAAACCATGAAGGCAGTTCAAACTGGTGTTTGGTGAAGTAATAACTGAGGCCAGTTCAAACTATGGAGGTGGTTTCAAATGGCTAAAACACCCAAAATCTAATTGTTCGTTTGGAGGTTTGAAAAGATGTGGTTTAAAACTTTATGGTTTAAACTATAGATTCTAAACTATGTGGTTTAGCGATGGTTTTGAATTGGTGTTTAGAATATAAAGGTTTAGAACCGGTGTTTAGAAAAACTATTGATTATGAAGAAAAACAAAAATGAGAATTGTTTTACTGTAGAAAATGGTTTAAAACTACCTGAGCTTCAAAAGGGGGGAGTTTAGATTTTAGGTGTTTTGGCCAGTTTAAAACTATCTCCATGGTTTAAATAGTTTCAATTATTACTTCATCAAATATCAATTTAAATCGCTTTTATGGTTTAAAACTACTTGTATAGTTTAAAACCTGCACGTTAAATGACACATAAACGTTGCCCCCCTCAAGTTCATACGGTTTAAACCATTTTATATAGTAAAACTAATTCTCATTCTCGTTTTTTTTCGTAAATCATAGTTTTTTAAAGATTAGTTTTCGTTTTAAATTTAACGTAATATTTTTTTTATTTTAAACCTTTACATTTTAAACATCAGTTTAAAACCACTATTTAAAATATAAGGTCTAGAATCTATAATTTAAAGCATAAAGTTCTAAACCATTTGATTTTGAACCCACGTATCAAACAAACCTTAATATTGATATGACCAACCCAAACTTAAAGCTAGTGAGTGATAGAAAGATTATTGGTGTCATATATTAAAACTTCAGAGGGGCAAATTTATGTCTTTTAAAATATCGAGAATCAAAGTTGGATGACTCTAACTTTTGAAGGCCGGGAACCAAAATTCCCCCGCCGAAACGAAACTTGGAGTACGACTCGTAAGAATAACGCTATTCAAAAAATATCTTGGATAACGCTGTTTGAGCAAAACAAACTTGCTTTTACATTGTCCTTGCTGATTTGCTCGAGGGCTCCACGCCAAAAATAAAAAACCCAACGAATATTCCGAAGCGACTAGGGTTAGGGTTTTATTGTGTATATATACCCTGTCACTCTCTCGCGCTCATTTCGTCAGTCTCTCTCACTACGTCCTCACAAAGTTTTACTGTTTCTGCGGTTGTTCGGAGACCTTATTCACTGACGAAAATGGAGCAAACTTACATCATGATCAAGCCAGATGGTGTCCAAAGAGGCCTTGTATGTACTCTTTTTTTTTTCTCCTTTAGTTTTCTTTTTTTAATTTGTTTTAGCTTTTATAGCTCCCATCTTCGAAGATGCCTAGATCTTACATGGGTTTTTATGGGTTTCGTGAGATTTTTTATACTTTCGTGGATTTGTTGATAATTTGAGAGATTTACTGTTTGGTTGTTGGGAAATTTGCCTTTCTGGTGGGTCCACAGAAGAAATGATTTCGCACCAAATCTAAAGCGAGTTTGCGGGTTTTGCTTAGTTTTTCTTTGGCTATTATATAGCTGGTTGATAATTAGAAGAAAGTTGAAGAAATGATTTTGTGGATTTTCTGGGGATTTTATGTTAAATCTGGAAATTAAACCTACGATTTAGGCTTCAATTAGCGAGTTATTTGATCTCTGGTCACGAAACTAGTTGGTAAATGTGCAAAATTTTATGTGTTTTGTGAATCTTTCGATAATTGCTTTATACATTATTCTCTTATTTATCATCCCATGTTCAATTCACTAACTTTAGTGTCCTTTATTAGGTTGGTGACATCATAAGCAGGTTCGAGAAGAAGGGATTCTTTTTGAAAGGTGATCTTTGTATTCTGTTTATTCTATATATCACTTGGTGAATATTCAGAGCTTATGTCCTTTTTGTTCTTCTTTAGAGCCTTTTTAAATTTATGATTTGAGTCATAGCTATTTTCTGGGTTTGACTCGATTCTTTTTACACTCGCAAACCATATATGCACTGATGTATAGATTTTGATTGTTTCAATTTTGTATGCATAAGATCATGAAAAATTATATACTAAAGTCTGAAATACGGAATCCAATGATTTATACTACATATCGTGCTCTTCTGACATCTTGTCAAAGCTTGTATTTTCTCAAATTTTCAAATAGATTCCATGAACGCTGATGACAGGAAAATTCATTGAAAGATGTTTGGTTTCAACAGTTATTTCCCTGTTTTAAGCTGAGTACTTGATTTTTTTGTAGGTTTAAAGATCGTAACTGTTGACCGTCCCTTTGCTGAGAAACATTATGCTGACCTCTCTGCAAAGCCCTTTTTCGATGGGTTGGTTGATTATATTATTTCCGGCCCTGTTGTTGCTATGGTCTGGGAAGGTAAGAATGTTGTGGCTACCGGTAGGAAGATTATTGGAGCAACAAACCCAGCAGAGTCTGCCCCTGGAACCATTCGTGGTGACTATGCCATTGACATTGGCAGGTAATTTTGTTACTTATTTGTTTGATTGATTGAAAATTCTCACACTTTTTTTTAAAGATAAATTATGATTTTCATCAATTCAATATATACCAACTGAATGGAGTAAATTGCACTGTTGCATTTTAAACTATTCATTTTTTTGCGTGATGCACCCTGAGCTTTCAATCTTAGCAAAATACATCTTGAATTTTGAAAGCATTGACAATTGAGGACCAATAGATAATAAGCATTAAAAATCTTAGATAATTTTGGTCATAAAATTCACATGTGAGTTTTCTTAGGAATAGAGCTCGTCATTTTAATGGAAAGAAATTGAAGCTCAACACTGTAAATAAAGTATTTAACGAAAATTAAAAGTAGCTATTGGACCTCAATTGTCTATAATTTCAAAGTTCAGGGTGCACTGTTTCATGATTGAAAGTTCAGAGTGTATTATGCAAAAATGAATTGTTCAGGGTGCAACGATGCAAGTTGCTCCAATTGTATGGTTTTATATGTTATGGTTGAGAAAGGATTATATTATGCTAAAAAGCATATATTTTTCATTCTTGTGTTTGCTGTCTGGCCTCTTATAAATTTTTTTTTAGTTTTCCTCTATTGGTTAAACCTCCTTTTTTCCCCCTGCTGTAAGAGTCACCATATGGTTGTATTGCATTCATTTAAATCCTTCCCACGTTGTAATAAATTTCAAGGATTATCTTTTTCCCCCTGCTGTAAGAGTCACCATATGGTTGTATTGCATTCATCTAAATCCTTCCCACGTTGTAATAAATTTCAAGGATTATCTTACTCATCCTACTTGCTAAATCTTCATTGTTTCTTAATAAATGAATCGCTTCTAATACTCTTTTGGTGGTTTGAGCAAATCTTTTGGAATTTACTTCGTGACTCAGATGGACAATTAAAGAGAAACTAGATTAGATTAGATTGTTAAGTTCATTTATCCATTAATTTGCTTCTGAAAGTGTATGTCTGCGATTCGAGTGTACCTTACCATGAAGTTTCTATGGTTTAACAGAAACGTTATTCATGGAAGTGACTCCGTTGAGAGTGCTAGGAAAGAGATTGCACTCTGGTTCCCCGAAGGCACCGTTAACTGGCAGAGCAGCACACACTCATGGATCTACGAGTAAACCTGTCTGGTTTTACTCTCACATACTACCGTCATTCTCTCTTGGTTGCTATGATCGCTCTTTGTTAAGTTCTTAGAATTTTGTCCCCGAATTAAGCTGGGTATTGTCTGTTTTGTTGGGTTCTTATATGCATCATCTGAATCTTATTGCATTGATGCGTAGTCATCTTGGTGATGAGCGTATTTAATAAGAAACCTACAGATATCACATTGCAGTTTGCAGTCTGGAAGTCTTATTTCTTGTCGCATGCTGTCGGCTTTCATTTACTTGTTTCTGCAACGTATCGGTTATTCTTTGCGGCATTAGGTGATTCAAGCCTATATACGTACGGAAATTCAGCGCATAAACTTGCACATATCACAGGCACACAAGATCCTGTTTGGTACTGTTTTGGGAGTTTTTGGAAACGTTTTTTTTTTTTTTTTTTGAGGTAAAAATTTAAAAAACACTTTATGCAGTATTCCCTAAAATTATCATTTTTTCTAAAATTATCATTTTTTAAAAAGTTATTTTCACCTATTTTAAAAATACTCTCAAATAGTTTTGTTTATGCTTTTGTTTTTGTTTTTTCTCCCCTAAAGAATATGTATTTTGTTACAGACTTGGGGGTGCTTGGAGAAATACTAGTTTTATAGAGTTGAAATTTATGGGCGTGCTTTACAGTGTTTTTAAAATAGATAAATATAACTTTGTTTTGAAAAAATGAGAATTTTAATATTGTTAGGGTGTGTATACCAAATCGTGAAGGAATGTAATGGAAAAGTAAAGAGATTGGAAAGAAAATCAAAATAATAATAATGGAGATTATTTATTATTGTTTTATTTTTTTTTTATCTATTTAATGGTATAATGAGATATAATGAGAAATAATCGTATTTTCTTTTTTGATGTTTACTTAACAATAAGAGATTTTATTTAATTAAATTATTAAAATATCTTTTTTATATGAGATAATATTTGAAGCTTTCAAAAAAAAATAATAATAATAATTGAATTAAAATAATAATAATAATATGTAAATTTGGACCTAAGTAAATATGCTTCAATTTTTGTGATATGAAATCAATGCTAAGAGATATAGGAGGATCAATATTCTTCTTTTTTATTTTTTATATTATATGGGGTATATAAAACTCTTATTATTTATCTATAAGCGAATATGTTATTTAAAAGAAAAAGAAATTGTTCTTTACTTTTTTTTTTTTTTTCTTTGATGCAAGATAAAGATACTCTTAGTGTGGTAGGATTTATTAATGGAAAAAACATGGAGTCGCGTGTATTTCTTCTTTTTTAACTGCTCGAAATTCAATTATCGTTGCTTTGTTGTTGTTATTTTCCCTAAACCCTTTGAATTAGAGCATGCTAGACATAAAAAAAAAAAAAAAGAAAAAAGAAAAAAAAGAAAGAAAATTAGGAGAGAGTAAAAATGGGAAGGATCGCCCTTCCTCTCCCTTTATTAGTTGGAGTCTAGATTTGTTTTATTTTCCTACTTTAACTGTTCCTTTTATTATGTATACTACTTACATTTATACTCATCAAAGTAAACTCATAAATAAGACTCAACATTAAAAGTAATTAAACAATATATTTAGGTAAAAGGACAGAAAAATAGAACAACAGAGTTATTGGCCATTTTCGCCTCTGTTTCATGTTTATTATTTTTTAAACGTTCTGTTTCATATTTTCATTTACATAGGGAATGACTCAATCAACATAAAAAATTCCATTCTCTTTTTCCATCGATAGGTTTTCATATTTTGCAAGTGTCGTGGCTATTGCATCTGCCTGCCCTTCTTGCCTATTTCTCCATAATTGTTTCCATTGTTGCTCCACAATTTGTTTATTCCAATTTTATCCTTGCACAAAATTACAGTAGACCCATTGAAACACGAACCCATGTCCTCTGGCCATCAAATAAATATGACGCGTCAACATCGCAGGCGACACTGGCGTCGTTCTGAAAAAGTTGTAACATGTTTGGGATTCTCCTCTTCCCTCTCTCTTTTTCTTGGAACCATCTACTTCTCTCTCTCATCTTTCGGTCTCTGAATGTCAAAATCTACGATGTGATTATCTAGAATGGAGAAGTTTCTAACAAGGACGAAGAAAGAAGACTGGAGCAACTTGAAAACTTAGAAGCAACTTAAAAAAAGCAATACATTGCAGTGAACAATAATATGGGCCACAAATTTAAAGTGCAAATACTTTGTTCGTTTCATGAAACAAATAAAGGAAAAAGATTTGTATGTTAGGAACTTTGAGATTTTAAAAAGTTTGTTTATTATTAGATCCCTTTTTGGTCATGAAACATATAAAACTTAATGGTTCCCGAACTCAGAGCATTTCAGTCATTGTAGTTTATTAAAAAAAAAAAAAAGAACAAAAAAGAAAGAAAGAAAGAAAAAAAGTAGTCACATGACGGGTCACATGACGGGTCACGTGTAGATTTATGTGAGAAATTTAAGGGAATTTGATGGAAAAGTTTAAATTGCCAGTTTCTTTCGCCTATATTAAAAGACCATGAATCAAACGGTTATCTACTAAAGAGTTTAAGATCTATCGGTGTCAATTACCTTATTTTTGTTATGTTATGATTCCTATTTTTTTCCCCTTAGATTCAGGGGTATTCTAATCTGCATGATTCATGTTCTTTTTCTTGAACTCATGGCCATTCTTATCTGTACGATTTTGTTCTTGTTGCCTTCTTGGTTTTATTTTCTATTAATTCATTTTTCACCCAAAAAAAAAATGAAATTCCTTTCAAGCACAAAAACATGTGAAAAGACGAAGATGAAGAAAATAAAAGCCGAAAGCGAGACTAGAATAACGTCGTATAATTTTCACCTAACCAAAACGGTTTTTGTCACAAAAATTATTATATTGTTAAACCTTTTCAAAAAACAATGCATACTGAATTCGTGAATGCTGTTTTTCAAAAAATTATTTTTCATTTCTTTTTCTAATTTTTAGGGAGAATAAATCGAATAGAAGCTTTTATGAGTTATAGTATTATTTATAATCTATTTTTAAACAAGGCCTTTATGAAAAATCAGAGTGATGCAATGTGTATTTAGTTTTTATGAAAATATTTGAAAATCTCACACGTTTGCACGTGTTCGGCTAGTGACAAGCAATGGCGGAGTTAGGATCTTGTTTCAAGGGGCATAAGCTAAAAATATGAAAAACTCTAGAAATTATGAATATATCAACTTTTAATGCTATAAAATAGTTAGAAGGACAAGTATATTTAATTTAAATTTTTTACTATGTAAATGTAAAATTTTCTTCAAACCTTAGTTTCTTCTTAATTTAATACTCTTTAGAGTTTAGTTTAGTAAAAAAAATAGTAGAATAAATTATTTAGAGAGTGCAAAAGAGATACATGAAAATGGGTTTAAGTATAAACACAATCAAGAAAAATTTATTTTAGTAAAGCAATTAGGAAAAATGTATTATTTTAGAGAAAGAAAAAAAAACTTAAATAGAGAAACATTTGAGAAATATTGTTGAAATAGGGGCAAGTTAGGAACAAAAGATTGACAGGGTACATATAAAAAATAATTTTAATAGGAATAAATTAGAGGAAAAAAATAAATTGATATAAATTTGTTGATTGTAATATTTTTAATGCTACAATTTATATGCCGTTTGGTATGTAGATTTTTAAACTATAAAGGAGGTTTTAAACCATAGAGGCGATTTAGATTGATTTTTGATAGAGTAATAATTAATGTAGTTTTAAACCATAAATACTGTTTTAAATAGGCCAAAACACCCAAAATTCATACTTTGCCCCCCTCCTCTCAAGTTTAGGCGGTTTTGAATCATTTTTTACAGAAACCATTCTCATTCTCGTTCTTCTTTATAAACCATAATTTTCAAATATTAGTTCTTGTTTTAAATCATTATTTTCCTTTTAACCTTTACATTTCAAACATAATTCAAAATCATTGTTTAAACTATATAGTTTAAAACCCACATTTCAAACCATAAAATTGTAAACCAGATCGTTCCAAACTCACACACCAAATGAACCATTTGTTTGCTATCAAATGTTTGTATTCTATTAGGTTATAATATGTTAGATTTCATTAAATTATGTTATGTTTTGCTAAGTTCAATTTAATTTATAGTTTTTTTATAAATTTAAAGGCTCAACCTATAAATCGCGAAATCCAATATGCAAAACCATGGTTTTAAAATTATATTGGGTATTCACGAATTGATTTTGAATCGAAAAAATTAATCCAATATATACATGTTGGATTACAAATTAACCCCTAATTCGTGTAATTAGTGTAATCCGATCTGTGAACGCCCCTACCCCTACCCCAACATATCTCATATCCATCGCCTCCGACGCGTTTTTACTTCTTAGAGTGAGATTCCAAGCCGTTGGTGGCAGAAAAATAATGCTCTCTTCCACTTATAAGTCGGTTCATACAAAAATTACATGACATAATTACATAAAATACCTTTCATTTTCGTCCAAGTAGTTGACGCGCTTAACAAAAAGACCACCACACCGGCGGCACATGGCTTACCAGTTCCAACCCTTACAAGCGAAATCAAATTATAGGTTCAAAATCTAAAACACGACAGATAGTCTGGGGTATGGTTTTCTACGTTGAGCCGAAAACAGAGGATTTCAATTTTATCCCCAATCCCCATGATCAATTTGAGGGTAATTAACCTATTGAAGATTTTTCAATTCTTCAATATATGGCTAGAATTAGTTGTCAAATAATAAAGTTTCCCAAAGCACTCACCAATAAGAGCCAGAAACAAAAAACTTTGCCACATTCCTATAATTTGGCATCACAATATTGACAAGCCACACCTTGGTGTTTTCCATCTAATACTCAAATTAAAACCCAAATGAAGTCCACAACGAACTTTTGGCCTTGCAAACTCTGGAAACTAAACTTTTTTTCCCCTGAGAAGCAATCAAAATATGCTAACTTGCAGCCAGATTCATCAAGAAGCACCTTAATCATCATGTACAAACACCATCTAGTTAGAAATATACGTGTTACTTCCGAGCTGTCCTGAACCTTTCAGGTACATCATCAACACTAATGAGAAAGAAGGCCGTATGAAGGCAAGTCTTCAAGCCGTGCTACGTCTTCATACAGAAGCTCCTTTTCAAGCTGCCGACGAGTGGCTTTCATCACCGTCTGTTAAACCCAAAAAAAAAAGGGGAAATATAGATAATTGTAAAGATGATAGCACAAGATAAATAGAAAACTCTAAAAGACCCCCTTGGTAATAGAAACATCCTGAACAATCATGATTCTAGTTGTACTATTTTCATAAGGGAGCATAAGTGGGCCCGAATGGTATTGCACCAGATTGGTCATTGCAGAGAAAAGGATGGCTAATATTTCGGTCAATCTCAGTGCTGAAGAGAAACTTGGAAGTTGAGCAGTACATACATTAAAATCCATATATGAGGCACGCATAGTGAGCCATTGATGATCCATTAGCTTGAATGTGATGCAATATAGGAGGTCAAGTGCTGACTCGTTATCTGTAATGCAAAAGAAGAAAAAACAGAATGATCAAATTGATAAACAAGATATTGATCATAAATTTGGAAAATAAAGCATTTGCATTGCTGAAGTTGTTTCCTCGAAATTGCCGTTTACAGCATAAAGGAGCCAGAAATACCTGCTAAAAACTTCAAGAAAGTTGCTCCAACCAGAGTTCGTGGTTTTACTGTAGAATTGAAATATGTTTATAGTGAATGAACTTCGGAAAACCACAAACCATACTTCAAAATCATAATTGATAAATAAATGATTATAATTTACAAAGACCAAACAACTTAACAAGCATTGCTCTCATCATGTAACATAGAACTTCTGCAAATGTGAACATCGCTTTGTATCAGCAGCAAAGAATACAAATTAGTAACTACTACCTTCTATAATCACGATAGCCTACTTCTCACCGCAGACACTGGCATGTTATAGAGGAGTTAAAATGCTACAAACAAAGATGGTCTTGATGAAAGATATCCTAGAAAGGCCTAGAGGAAAACAGTGAGATTAGCAAGATATAGCCAAGAAAAATAGGGGTAAAAGATTCACTTCTTCTACTTGATGTGTTACAGAGTATACAAACACATTCATAATGACATCTAACCTTTCACCAAAACATAATTGTCTCTCAAGTTCAACCATGTTGCAAATAACTAAAGGTGAAACTTAAACATCACTGACTACTCATCAGGACATATGAGTGTAAAGAAAATAAGAAAATAAACAAACCTGCTTCAAGATCAAGCATCTGGATAAGCATGAATGTAATATTCACACCAGCCACAGCAAATGGGTATTCCCACACTGATCGATCACCTTCCTGCTTTTGCAGAAGATCCTGGAAGGATTTCTACGTCCAAAAAGCTCGTAAATCTCAGTAAAAAAAGGAACGTTAGTATATTACAGTTCTAAGTTTCATAGTAAATACCTAAAAGTATTAGACACGTAATGCAGACACACTATAAGTTTTATGTTAGCTAATGCCGTAATGCAGACACACTAGAAGTTTTATGTTAGCTAATGCCCAGCGTCTTAAAAAATAGACCAACTTCACAAAATCTTTATTGCAGTTAAGGTCTCAAGCCCTCAGTTTGCAAGATCTTGTTTTGTTTTGTATTTTTCCCCTTGGTAATTCTGTGAAAAATCTTATAATTTGCCGCGTAATTCAACATTGCAAACATTACAAAAGTAACAGACATTTTTTATTTCATTGAAGTTCTTACAAATATGTTCCCCTTCTAAGAGAATTAAATGTCTTTCAGCAATGTTACTAATCTTAAATGTCTTTCAGCAGTGTTACTAATCATAGACTTCATCTCTTAAAGAAATAATGAGCAGGAATCCAATATAACCACTGAGAAACGGATACGCACAAGCAAATGTAGACAAAAAATGTAAAATTATCTGTTTCTCGATGTGTGTAGGAAGAGGGAGAGAGGTAAAAAAATAATACAAAACTACAAAAGAACATACCGGAAAATTTCTAGCAAAAAACAATAAATTCTCCAACGATATAAATCCACCACCCCTACCAAATAGATCAAGCATTAATAATTAGCAACAAATAATGAGAAAATTGATCTGAAATTAGAGACTGTTGATAAAAAACTAGCACGTGGCATGATTAATGAGCCTTGAAGACGACATTGAAAATACACTATCTACCTAAAATCTGTTGATGGGTCCTTCCCTTGCCATCCCATTTCCTTCCATTGCTCAGATATTAATCCACGAAGTTCTTCCTCAGGATAGGCAGCATTCCATAAAGCCCTGAGAGCTTCCTGCAGCAAAGCAGAGTAGCACACAGAAAGAATGTGATTTGGTCTTTCCATACTTGTCATGGATCAGCAAGTGCAAAAGAAATTCAAGGATCGTAATTCATTTTAAATTCAACCATGTAAAGCTCTATAAATATCATTTCCAAAGAGTAAATCCACATCCGAAGAAATACCTGATGCTCAGGGATTGAACTATCGTAGGCAACATCTATTCGGTTTTGTAGTCTTTGCAAGCATTCCTCCTATTAAAGGGGAATAATTAAGTTATACTGTGTGCACATAAGAAGATATATCTAACAGGAAATAACTTCAACAATTCATGTGTTACTTAAAAAAAAAAAAAAAAAGAAGGAGAAGAAAAAATCAATAACAAGTTTGGGAAGTTTGGGAATTTCATACAAAAATCAATTCCCCAAAATCTACATACCCAACAATGGCCACCAGACAGACACGAAACCAAATAATTGATCGACAACATAGTAGGTGTTATGGTGACAACAGCTCAAAAAAATATGAATTTACCTGGGAGGAGGTTAAATCAAATGACGGACGCGCATCACTATCTCTCCTCTGTGCACACACACAAGAAAGACCTCGACCAATCCATGCAGCAGATCCTGCGACGACCTCAGCTGTAAAGCACCAGCTGTTAGCAAAGTTTTATCATTTATTTTTCTAAAAATAGTTCTAATCCACAAGACTTCAAAGACTACTCCAGCAAGTTTTATGCCCGAGCAATGAAATCCAAGAAAGAGAAAAAAAAAAAAAGGTACAAAGAAAATGACAGCAACAGTTTGAGAGTTGAGACAATAAAATCATAGACACTGCAACCATATATGGTCATTTCCATGAGGTTTTCACTTCTTCAACACAGAAATTCGGTCCCGAAACTGCTGCGTGCATCCACATGGAAATTGTAAGAGACATTTTGCATAGGCATAAAACTGAAAGCAAGAACAGATGACGACTATTTTTCTAAAAGAAAAAAAAAAAAAAAAAAAAAGTTATTTATAAAATTACGACGAGCTCCAAACTACTGAGATTATGAACTGTGGCATAAATGACATAAACCGCAATTCCACATACGAAAGTGCTTTAAGAAATCCAAAATTTTTCCATCCAGAAACGCAACATTTTCTACAAAGATTCCCCCACTTGTCTGGCAAGAACGCTGCACTAGAAAATGACACATATTTCCCCATGTACGCCCGAAGTTGAACAAGATCATAATTATAATATCCAGCTGCAATAAATGCTCCAAGGCAAGGAACTCAAAGACTTCAACCCCAATTATTTAATTAAACAACAAAAGTAATACATATACATACATATACATATATATATATATAGAGAGAGAGAGAGAGAGAGAGAGAGAGAGCAATTCACCCACCACAGCACAATAGAATATCAGAAAACATCATTTTGTTGATAGAATTTCAGCGATTGTCCGATCTAGGCATGGCCGTAAACAATCTCAATTCAAGATCTAAACTGGGACGAAAATCCACAATGAAAGAAGGATAGAACTTTTGAATAAGATAAGGCAACGCAGGAAGAAAAAGAAAAAAAAAAGTCTTGTGGAGAGAGAACAAGTACTTTGTAGAGAGAGAAAGAGAAGGGACAGCAAAAAGAAGGAAGGAATAAACAAAGAAACATTCACAGCGAATTTTTTTTTTTCAAAAAAAAAAGTACCAGAAGTTGAATGGCAGGTGTTGGGTCGATCCAGACTTTGGGAAATCCTCCTCACAGCAACGAATGAGCCACCGCCGCCACTTCCTCTCTCATCCATAACTCCTTTTCTATTACTAACATAAAAAATCACACAAAAACAACCTCCTCAACGATCCAGAGCCCCAAACAAACAAAATCACATCAAAACAAGCCTAACAAACAAAAAGAAAAAGCAAGCTTAGTCAACAATCCGATCACGGAATTCCCCAAACACTGGACGCCAGAAGAAGTATCGCGAAATCCAAAAGAGGAACTGCGATTCGGAAACCAACAAGAAGTTGCCAGAAAGCGCAATCGTAAGAACGAAGGAGGAGCTATCAACTTCGATTCTTCGCCGGAAGTCTTTGATGAAAGCAAGCGAAATTGAGCCAAGTGCGTTCGTGGATGAATGAGACAGAATCTTTGAGCGAAATGGCTGGGATTTCCCCGAGATCTGAGCCTCCGAAATTGAAGCCACTGAAAAAGTCGGTCGTAAAAGATCTCTCTCTCCCCCCGTTTCTTTCTTTTCGCGTCCCTCTCTCTCTCTCCCTGGAGTTGGCGTCGTTTTGTTTGTTTGGGGAGAGAGCGAAATTGGAGATAATAAAAAGTGTTTTTTTTTTTTATTTATTATTGATTTCAGGTCAATAATTTTTTTTATTTAATTAAGTACGACTAACGTCTTCGATATTCTCTCACCCTTTCGATTTTTGTTTTTTATATACGAAATCGATTTTTTTTTTTTAATTCGACGGTAACGGAATGCCAGATGGTTGACGGTGACGGAGACTAAGAGAGAGAAAGAGAAGTGGGATTTGTCTGGTTGAGCTGCAATGGTTCTAAAAAGCCGGAAATTGCATAAATAAGGCGTGGTCTGTATCCGATTGCCACGACCGGTGCTGGAGGGGTATTTTAGTCCTTTTGTCTTCACAGGTCGCTCCTTGCTTCTTTCTTTTTAAACACCCCTTTGTCTTCGTAAGTGGTTTCTTGCTTCTTTCTTTTTCACTTCTCTTTTTTCTTTTTCTTTTTTCTTTTTTACGAGAAATTGCAAGTGATAACATTTTCTTTTAAAAAGTTTATAAGTATAAAGCATAAGTTTTTAGTAATGGAAGTTTTTTTTTTTTTTTTTTACAAAAAGTAAATCTCAATATTCCAAAATTGTATGTTTCTTCTTTACTATCTTTATCCTGAACCTTCTCCATATTACTCTCTTTCTTAATCTCTCCCCCAATCCACCCTCCGATGATCCCAAAATGTGACAATGTGACCGTGATCTAACAGCGTCGTTGGTCGAATCTACACCGAAGATGGCGATGCAACAGAGAGATCTCCCCTGCATTGCGTTGTCATTGCTGGTTTGTGAAGATCGTAGACATCTTGATCACTGTCTCAGAGCACCATTGCTAGAGTTGGTGTTGTGAAGCTCAACAAGGACGAATATAGAAGACAAACCAGTAGGTTTTTCTCAGTATGAATGTTGATGATGAGAAGCTAAGCAAAGACGAGAAGGTCACAATTTGCAAGAGACAACGTCACCTGCGTGATTAGTATCGGGGTTTTCTAGAAGCGCCATAGAGTGGTCGGTGTTGAAGGACGTGCTTTAGTGGTCGGCAGCATATGGACCACAATGAGAGGTGTGTGGCGGTGGTGGACCTACCCTAAGGCTTGTTGTCCGACTTAACCAACATAGCATGTTTGTTGTTTTTGAAAAAATATTTCTATGTTGATATACGAGTCGAGCTAACGCATATTTGGCTCATGGAGCTATTGGGTCGGGCTAGGCATTGTTCTTCTCATATGTTTTCAACCAACATTTGGGTCAAACTGAATAGCTTGTTTTTTTAGCTCTGGAACAATAACATAAGATATGTATATATATATTTTGAAAGTGAGGATATAAGCTATGAAAAAAAAAAAGCAAAAAATTGTATGGGTGGGACTTATTAGTTTACTTTTTACGATTACATAAAGTTCAAATTAAACAAATTTAAGAGCTTTTAAATCCTTAAACAATGATAAATTCATAAAATGAAGTCGAGATACTTCTTTTTAGCTAGACTGTTGTTGATGGTTATTTTGTACCAAACTCATCTAGAGCCCTAGGCCCAAGATTCCCTCCTTCCATATGAGCGGGCTTCATATGTGGATTCAAGCCACACTCAAGGAACTCGTATGGGTTGTGGTTTGGTGCGCCATAAATAAGTAGGTATTTTTGTCCTTTTAAGCCCAATGTGATTTTAATCCTATTTGGATACTACCACAAACAATAGATTTAACGATGCAAATACAATGACAATTTACCCTATACCATTGTTGTATGTCCCATTAAAAAGCACGACATAGAATCCTCCGCTTTTCGAAATTTCATGTTGTGCTTTAGACTACGGTTTACAATGAACCGTCATCTAACGTGAAGCGTGAACAAGGTTGTTATGAAATTATGATCTTATATGGTGCAAAAATGAAAAAAAAAAAATAGTGTGAGGTTCAGAAATCATAGGACCTCTCTCTCTCCGTCCTTTTCTCGCAAAACCTTTCTATCTCTCTCTCTCTCTCTCCCTATTGCGCCATCTCCGTTCTCGTCATCCTCTTCTACTGTCTCACGCCATTCCTCCATTGAAATCTCCATCTGTGTCCTCGTATATCTCTTTCGTCATCATAATGTACCTCCTCGGCCTTGCCTCGCCACGTCTCTGTCACATCATACCTTCTCCATCGCATTCCATTTTCACCTTCCCGCCACCATCTACCGTCTCTTCATCATGCCTCCTCATTTGGCCAGTTTTGGTCTTTTTGGTTTTATTAAAATACTAGTTATATAGTGTTAGTTATTAAGTTATTTTATTATTTAGTTCTTGATATTTATTTTTAGTTATTAGGTACTTTGTTTTTTATTTAATTTTAGTAACTTATTTTCAAGTTAATTAGTTATTTGCTTATTCCTTATTTTAGTTTTTTTTTTGTTAGTTAGTTCTCTATATTGTGATTAGGTAGGATATTTATGCCAGGCTTTTTTTTTCTTCGAATTTGTTGATTATATATATATATATTATGGTTAATTAGATTCTGTTGTTGTTTTATGATAGTTATTTTGTTGAGGATAATTATGTTAAGGTATATTAGTTTATGTTTTTTTTATAATTATTTTGCAGTTATTATGTTGTTTTATAATTTAATTTATAAGTTAGGTATATCATTTAATATGTCCTTTTTATTTATTTGTATGTTGTCAATTACAATTCTTTAATTTGTTGTCGATTGAATTATTAGATTAGTTTAATATGTTGGATAATTAGTTGTTTGCATAAATCTATTTTGGAGTCTGTAGATGGCTATGAACTCTGGAGAAGGGAACGTGTTTCAACGATAAGGTCAAAAGAACAAAAAAATCAAAGCCAAATTTGACTAAAAAGACGACGCAATTGGAAAAGGAGGAGATGAGCTACAAAGTTGTATAGGAGTTTTAGTTAGAGAGTACATTCAAAATAAGGATAATTTAGAATTTGTTTTGTAAAAGCTTTTTTAATCCTTGATCACTCCTGATAGGCAAAATTTGAAAAAAGAGTTTACGAAAATTTGAAATTAAGTAAATGATTTTTTTTTAATTAAAAAAAGGTTTTTTTTGAACACCGAAATTGCTCCAACTTTTTTCAAAGAAAAGAGAAAAAAGACTGTATCGAAGAGAGGAACCTAACTAGGGTGGAAATAAAAAAAACTAGAACTGTTTTGATGTTTAAAAAGCTAGTTTTTTTATGCCTAAAAACCTAAAAAAAAAAAAGAGATTATTAACCAAATAAATTTTTTTGAAAAAGTTAGTTTTCAAAATGCCTCGTGGAGATAGAGGAATTAGCATGTAACTCAAAGATGGTTCCGACTTTAGGAGTAATCTTTAAACATCTTTTATTAACACGTTCAAAAATAACATATACGTTTTCAAACTCCCCAAAAAACTGGCTAGAAACGATCCTTCCATCACTGGCAAGCAATGAAATGAGTTTTAAACTACAAACTTCATGCGACACAAAAGGTGATTTCGCAAAGTACCAAATGACGCAAGAAGCAAAAGTAAGCATGATGATCATCCATCGCATTGAATTGGTACATTAAATTTCTTTACTTTGTTGATATTAAAATTGTAATTTTATTATCTTCTCTAATTGACCTCACCTGTTAATATCATCTGCATTCGGCTACATACATTAATTATTTGTGCTAATTTACCGCACATTTCTTTTGATCAACTGGATTCTGGCCAATTTATTTAGGATCTCAAATGAGCGGAAATTTTATACAAAAAGCCGCATTTCATTGATAAATGAATAGGGTTAGAAAAGATCGCTAATTGCAGTAATTATTCTAGTGAAGGGGTTTAGATGAATAGGGTTAAAATACATAATTGATGGATAAATCAACCCAAAAAATCTTTTTATTTTATCCTTATAAATCAGCTATGTGAAAGCCCAAGCCTAAAAACCTATATTTTGGCCAAAAATTTAAGGACATACCCGAAATACACACACGCATACACAAATAAAAAAAGATCTAAAATCTAACCAAATTTGCATTAGTCCTTACATATGGGCACCTTGGATGCGCCTCTAGGAATCCTAACATGTGTGCCTTCAATGGCATTCTGGCCTAGTGGTGGGCTCCAATTCATCTAAGCAAACTAGAAAAAACGATATTGCTGGAGATGGACTAAGACACCTTAGCATCCCATTGATGAAAACTTCAACCCTATTGCCTTTTTTTTAAATTCCTAAGTAGAGCCTGAATACTTCATTTGTTCTTTAAACTAAGCCAACCATAAATTATTCTACTTCCTAAATTAATCCGTATGCCCTCCTAAAAAAGGTTTAATTGTACTTTATTGCATTTCATCCTTCAAAGATAAAGATATAGGAAAAACTCATTTATTGGCGTCACAAGTTTTCTTCGAGCTTTCTCTACGTTGCCTTAAGATGTGTTCTTTTTTAGGGCATGTTTAGCATGTCGTATTAGCACTCCGTATTGTATTATTTAAAAATAATACAATGTTTGGTGACATCCATGTATTGCACTAGTTAATACGAAATTAAAAATTAATACAATATAAATCGTGATATCAAATGCGACAAAAGACCTCCATATTAGACTATATTATATAATTTAAATCAAAAGTGTACATTAATAAACCAATTAAATATCTAAAATATATTAAAAATTAACATAAAAGTTTAAGTTTTAGAATGAGATTCAAGACCAGGTTATAGGGTCGAGATTCGAAACTGAGGTTAGGGTCAAGATTTGGGATTGGAGTTGGGATCAAGATTCAAAGATGGGATTTGGGACCAGGGTTGAGGTTGAGATTTGAGATTAGGATCTATGGTCAGGTCAAAGTCGGGATTCAAGACCAAGATCATGGTTGGGATTTAAGGTTGGTGTCGAGAATCAAGACCGGGGTCAAGATTTGGGACTAGGTTGAGATCGAGAGTTGGGACTATGGTTGGGGTTGGAATTTGCGAGCAGGGTCGGGGTTGAGATTCGGGTTTAGGATTAAGAGTCAAGGTTGGGATTAGCATTCGAGAGAGGGGTCAGGGTCAAGATTCAAGACAAGTGTCAAGGTGGTCGAGGCCAAAATAAGGGGCCGAGGCTAGGGTTTAAGTTAGGGTTAGTATTAGGGTTAGGGTTGGGATCGAGATTCAAGACCAGAATCAAGATCAGGATTAGAGATCGAGGTCGATGTCAAGATTAGGGACTGGTGTTAGGATTCTAAGCTATGGTTGAGGTCGAGATTGGAATGTCAAGATTCAAAACTGGGGTCGGGGTCTAGATTTTAGGTTAGGATTTAAGATTGAGGTAAGGGTCGGGATTTGGGGTCAGGATTAGAAACCAAAGTTGAGGTCGAGATTTAGGATTAGGGTTAAGGTCGGGATTCAGAACCTAGGTCGAGATTAAGGCCAGGATTTGGGATCAGGGTCAAGGTCAGGGTTGAGGTCGAGGTCAAAGTTAGAATTTGAGACATAGTTATGGTCGGGATTCGGGATGGAGGCCGGGACTTGGGGTCAAGGTCGGGGTCGAGATTTGGAATCGAAGTCAAGGTCAGGATTTGAGACCAAAATCGAGATTCGAGGCCAGGATAAAAGTTAGGATTCGAGACCTTGGTCAAGATCGGGGTAAGGATTTAGGTTTGGGGTCAGGGTGGGGGTCGGGTTCCTCGAATCCTAACCCAAACCCAGTCTTGAATCCTGACATTAACATTGATCCAAGTCCCAAATCTCGATCCTGACTCCGATCCTAATCTCGATCCTAACCTCGACACTGAATCCTAATCCTGACACAGGTCCCAAATGCCCAAGCTTGGTCCCAAATCTCGCTCCAACCTTGACCATGACACTGATCCTAGATCTTGACCTCGACGCCAACCCCGATCTCAAATTCTGACCCTGACACCGGTCCTGAATCCTAACCTTGACATTGGTCCCAAATTGTCTTGACTCCCAACCTTGATCCCATCCCAAAATCTTGATCTGACATCGACATTCGTCTCTAATCCCAATCCCTTCCTTGGCCTCAAATCTTGACCTTCACCCTAGACTTGAATCCTGAATCTAGACCCCGACCTCGGTCCCAAATCATGAATTCTAACCACGACATTGGTCTTGAATCTCGACCCCGATCTTGAATCCTAAACCCATGTAACACCCTCTAAATTTTCATGTAATAGATTATGTTATATTAATAACGACGTTAAGTGTTATTTTATGTTATGTGTATGATATATAATATAATGGTGCTAACCATTTTATTTTAAGTGCTATGACAGGTGACGCTCACGTGGAATTGATGTGCTCAAGTGTTCATGTTATTAATGTTATATGTTTAATCATAATTTTGTGATAATTTAATGTTTTGATGATTTTGGTATGTTAGGGCAGATTGGTAGGCCGGACCATTTAGTTCGGCAAGCCAAAATGACCTCCTTCGGAAGGGCAGGCCGATGGTATATCATCAGTAGGCTGGACTTTAGGAATCGGCAGGCCGAAGTGGGACATCGGCAAGCCGATGACAGTTGACGAGCAGTCAGCAGAAATTTCATAAAATTTGTGATAAGGTTGATTATGTGATTGGATGATTTATTTTGATTAATTGACATATTTTTGGAATGATTTCTTTAATTTTGGTAAAGAAGCAATTGACTTTTGATTGGTTGGATTTAATTGTTATGGTTTCCTCTTTTAAAATTTCAAAATATGGTAAGTGGAGCTAAATCAGTGATTTTGCCTGAGTCTCCTCCTTTCCCATTCGAATTTTGGCCCTAATTTAATCAGAAAATTCTGATTTTAACAAAGGTTGTGACCTCCTCTATTTTTCTAAATTTCTTTCAAAAAAAAATTCCTCTTTCACGTTTTTCCCTCTCTCATTCTCTCTCTCCTCTTCACATCTTTCTTCTTCTCCCTCTCAAATTTCCTCTGCTATTATTTGTAAGAAATACTAAAATTTCTTTGGTTGAATTCGAAGGAGTTTTAAGAAAAAATCCGTTTTAAGGTATGAACTCAATTTCGGTATTTTTAAAGCGTATTTTTCCTCCTGTAATGTGACTGTCATATCTTTCTCTACAAATTTTTTTTTTATCTGAATTTTTAATATATTATTCATATATGTGTTATGTGCTAGCCCTCAAAATTTCACCTCAATTGGATTTTTTCATGAAAAGTTATGGATTTTCTTCTCTCTATCACTCACAGTAAATTATTGCTAATCGATTATGTTGCACATATGTATGGGTGTTGTTTTTGATGCAAATGCATGTTGTTATGCATGAAATTTGGTAAATATGTTCATGTAGATGTTGAATGATGGATTGAAAATTTTGGTGATAATATGATGAATATTTTATGTGTTATAGAATTTTTATTAAGCCTAAGTTATGTGACTGCTTTAACTGTAAAATTGTTAGATTCTTGTTATGTGATGTTTTTGTATAATTAAATGATTTTATATAGTGATGAAAATTTTTGTGCTACTATATTTATATGTTAATATATGGGCATATGAATTTTAGGGTCATAATAATTTTATTTTAATTATTGGGAAATGATAATTGCATGGAACTCACTGCTTGCACATATGATGTATTTTTGGCCTCTGCATTCTAAAGAATGAATTGAGTTGTGTTGAATTTATTTGAAGCTAATTTTTGGGTATGTTGTAATTTTAGTGTCTATTATATGTGTTAATTTTGTAGATTTTTTTTTTATGGTATGAAAATGTGATATAAGGACCGGAGTTAAAAATTTATTCACTGCCTAACTATTGCTGGCAGATTTCATGTTGAATGTTATATGACTTGTTTTGATATTAAATGAAATTTTTATGACTAAAGAAAAATCATGGTGATAGGT